>JZLH01S0152876.1:27805-41198 GCA_001188425.1 Eucidaris tribuloides
ACAAGTTTGTTTTCCGTCTGTCATTATCCGTAGGTGATTTATCCCTTGTATACCGTGTGTGACACTGACTCCTCAAGGAAAGTATTCTGAGAAATACCGGGCTAAAACAAGGATGCAGAAAATAAATGTACTTTTCGATCCACTAGTGATGAATCCCAAGTTAACTCAAGCTTGATATATCCCAAGTTACATGTAACTTGCACTGATACAGCAGTTCTCATAGCAAAGTTCAATGACATAAAACATCAATAGCAACAGCAGAAACAGAAATAACAAGAATAAAGACTCTCTTGAACTTCATTAGGCTACACACTTTATGAAAGCACAACTTTCGTATTTTGCCTCTTACAACAGTACACCATTTCATACTTGTAGGTGTATGTGCATGTGTGTGTGTGTGTGTGTGTGTTTGTGTGTTGGGAGAGTAGGGGGGTGATATCAATTAGACCATGGAGGATACATTAGTTGGAGACATAAAAGGTGAACCGAGGAGGGTATTTGGGGTGTTCAAACACCCCCCTTTTTCCTGGTAAACTAACCCCCCCCCTTTAAAAAAAAAGAATGGGGAATGATAACAAGAATGGTGCACTTGCGAATTTGATCCCCACTTTATTTGGGGGGGGGGGGCTTGTTGCATTAATTTGACCATTTTACATTTTTTTGTTGGACACGACAACCACTTTTGTTATTTTACTACTCCCCTTAAAATCATGGTATACCTATGGGTCACATTACTGAAAAAAAATCTTCCAATTTTTACAGGCATTCCTATGGGATGTTGAATCTCCTTCACCCAAGAATCACCATAAAGGACTATGAGACAGTCCTTCCATTTTTCAGTCAAATAAAAACACAAGCCACTACAAGAACCATTTTAAATTGGACACACACGCATTTCATCCTAGACACTAACACAACACAGGCTGTTTACTCCCAATCAAAAACACTGTTAAGTTATGGAAGCATTACACCTACTTGTTCCTCTACTGCCTGTACATCTCCAGGCATGAGACGACAAGCAAACACATCTCATTGGGTCGTTATGTATTCCTGTCCATGCCTTACCTAGATTTGCTTGTCCCTGAGCTTAACGGCCTCCAGGCCTACAAATCTCAAACCTTAATGCAATCCAAGCTAATTTGGACATCACTTTTCATAGACTTGCCTGAATCTGTGTTACGAGAAGCAAAATAGAAACCCCCCACAAATTGTTGTTTTGTTTTAGACGTACAATGGGGTAGTCAGCTAGACAGGTATTAAATAAGTATAGATCGACTTCATGGTAAGGCTTGCCGTTGGCTAAGACCTAGCTCCTAGGCATAACAAATCCTACTTTTTGATGTACGCGACCAAGAACTGGGGCAGTTTAAAACAGAGTTCAAAATTCCCAGAAACGTAATTTAAGTAAATACAGCTCATACAGACCACACTACATGCATATAGTTCACAAGACTACAGATTGAAATGGATTACCCCCAAAATATCAAGTTGTGTCCACCAAATTATTCTTACAATGAACTGGATGCACACGTTCAGCGTTACAGTATATGGACAGAAAAAGAACACAAACAGTTTAATCACATCTGACATTGCACTTCAATACTTTCCTATGTACAGTAATTGATACATAAAAGAAAAATTAGATACAAAGGGGAGGAACATAAGACATGAACCCTAGTTTCATTTGATATCCAAATTAACAATTCCGAAAACATTCCCAAATGATCGATATAAATGCATCAAGTACACTATGACTGCTTGTGGCCACACATATACCCTAAATCTCTCTCTCGTTGCACACCCTGCGTAACACACATTAAGCTAATCACCGTATTTTGCATGCGTGCCGCGTCTCCGCTCCCCCGCATCCTACGGGGCTCAACGATTGAGATTGATGCCGCTCATTTATTCCTACAAGCAACAACGCTGTCCATCTCATCACAACTCTTACCCCCACCCCCCACCCTACAACGTACCCCCAAGCACACACTTCATCACTGACAGATGCCCCTTGGCAATATTCTCCAGGAAACAACACATTCTTAAGACAAGACAAGATATGTCATCAACACGTTAGCACAGAGCAGACTTTGTTTGGGATTGTTGTACAACTCTTAATTGTGCTACTGTAAACACGGGCGTGCGACTGAAGTAGCTGCGATTGCACATGATGTAGATTGGCTCGTGATAATGTTGCTTTCGAGATGCTCTCTCTCGTGCCTTTCCGCATCCCAGCACTTTGTTGCCACGGAATCCAAAGTCGAGTGATGTAACTGCCGCTATCGTGATGTAAACACAGTAATGGAGATAATATCAGTTTTCCTTTGCATAACTTAAACTAATTGTTTTATTTCAATAGTTTGTTTATTTTTTGAGTAACAAACAAAAGAGAGTCTGAAAATGACTGTCTACATCATAGTCAAATTCAAGATAAATTTCCAAAAGTTACATATTCAGTACTTACTTTATTTCCATAAAAATAAACTATTTAATCTTTACAAGGAATACATGGATACTAAGTCCCATTGTGGCAAAATGTGTACAGTCTCATTCAAGGGAAAAAATTATATCCTTTACTCTGAACACTTCTGCAAAAAAAAAAAAGAGTATAGGTTTTTCACAATGCTTTTGTCACTAAAACTCCTACAGATGATTTTGCTGTATTCTGGAGCATATGTATGAGTGTAACCTTTTTTTTTTTTTTTTTAAATTTAACCTATCCAAATTTGGTAGCCATTAATGAGTTCATGATATGTACTTATTTACTTTTATTTACTCATTCATTCATTCATAACTATAGTTTTTAAAGCTTTGCAATTAAGCAACATATATTTAGCACCTATCTTTCTGCTTTTACAGTGTATATGAAGCTTATTGTCATTATTAACTAAGAATTTATCCAACTGAACAAAAATTGCAGAATATTATGGTGATTTTATTTCTCATCAAACTACAGTCCCACTGCATTTTACATGAAAAATTTGCCCTGCAAAGGATCATCTTTCAGTCTCCATAAAATCCCAGGAGCAAGATTTGATTCAAGATTACAATAGGCCTATAACTAAAATCAAATTGGAATATTTATTTTAATCCCCCAGTATGTCAACGAACACACAAACACACAGATACACAGACATACAGACAGGCACACACACATATGCACTTACATATACACACACATATACACACACACACACATACACACACACAGACACACACATACACACACACATATACACACACACACACATACACAGACACAGACACAGACACACACACACACACACACACACACACACACACACACACACACACACACACACACACACACACACACACACACACACACTTCAAGTGTACTTGAAGTGAAGATGAGATCAGACTATCATTTTTACATTTAAGTAGTTTATGAAACAATTTTGGTCCAGAATGGAATAAACATTTCTTCCCTAGTTTCAACTTATTCAGTCTGAACACACACATTCTTAACCTAATCAGAATTTCTTTTCATTTTAAGGTAGAAATACAGTGGTAACAAAGTTCACTTCTGCTTTATATACTAGTATACATGCATGTACTTTATCTTCTGTACTAGTAATAATAGTGATTGTAGTGCGCAGAAGATACGTCCAGTAGGTAAATTGGATTTAAACCATGCAAGAAATTATTCATGTGTGTGAAAGCTATTTCAAACTTATGCGATATGTAAATTATTCTTATGGATACCCTTGTGTGAGGACCAATCACACAAAACGAATGAAGTAAATTAACAATATGTTTGTTTTATGGTATACTTTTAAAGTAAACTTATTAAATAAATGGGGGGTTTCAAGCGAGGTGATATTGCATATCCCAAGAGCAAAGGAATGTGCGTATGCACGCTGTAATGAGACTGATGTGATATCCGAAAATAATGTATGGTGAGGAAAAATATTGGATACATGCGAGTACTTTCTTACTTGCCATTGAGTTGACTCAGTTTTCCACACAAATGATGTGTTGTGAAATTATTTTTTTTTCAAGAATCACACCATATTGCTACTTCTATGTAATGTACTTGCTTTGTTTAATTTACTAGATTACGAAGGTGTGATTTCTGTTGGATAAGAAAAAAGAACAAAAGAATAAAATTGGACCGGCAGTGGTTGCCATTGAAAGACTGTGATTTGTAGAGGATTTCTAATCAATTTCAATTTTGATTGTTTTTTAGATGATTAAGATAAATAATGATAATATTGGATTAGCTGTGAACACAGAAAATATATTGGACTTGTCTGCAACTCATCTGGTATTTGTCATAAGTGGTACAATATTGTTTGTGTCCACCTCAAAGCCATCCAATATTATACAAATATTTGGCTATAAGCTGCCGACTCTCATGTCACGTTCAGCTCAGCTATACAGGGTGGCCCAGAAAGAATGCTACACATACGATCGTTAATTTCTTCAACATCATGAACAAAATGCCATTAATTGTTATTTCATTTGATAGAACATTCTTTTTCCGACAAAATGATACCATGATGATTGATTTTGAGTGAGACGTTTGGATCCTAGGGCCATTTTTCTGAGGCAGTGTAATTTCCAAAATTTGTTTCTTTCTCAACTTCCACGAATCTGGGAACACTTAAATATTCTCACGTAACAGCGTGCCATAGAATAAGCGGGGAGACAGACGACTGGAATGCCTCGATTTGATACGGAAGACAATGGTAAGGTATGGCTTACATTGTCATTGCACCTGGATAGTGCAGCCCATTCCATGTCGTTACACAAAAATATTTCGGTGTTCTGATGATCGCTGGAGTTGAAAAAATAGCAATTTTAGGAAATTACATTGTCTCAGAAAACAAACCCCTAGAATCCAGACGCCTTAATAAAAATCAATGATCATGGTATCATTTTGTGGATGATGTTGAAGAAATTAACGATCGCATGTGTAGCATTCTTTTTGGGCCACGCTGTATAATTGAGATAGTCTGCGGAAGAAGGTATTGTCAGGACCAAGTGGACCCGAGATACAAAACTGATGGGTTTAGAATTAAATATACAAATACCCATTCCATGCTACTAACTTGACAAGGAAGTGTCCCAGTTTCTATAGTGGTTGAGTATGTGGTACATCGATGGGAGATACTTAACTTCAAAATCAGTAGGAAAAGACAATTATATGTTATGGTCTACATTTGTAGATGTATATCTATTTGATAAATCTCAAGATCTCTAAAATCGATCTATGTGTACAGTATTTCACCTGTCTGTCATTTTACATTAATCTACAATACGTAAACGTATCAAATGTACATTCTAGCAATCTATCAATCCATCCGTCTATCTTCCAATATTAGTTTCTATAGTGGTTGAGTATGTGGTACATCGATGGGAGATACTTAACTTCAAAATCAGTAGGAAAAGACAATTTTATGTTATGGTCTACATTTGTAGATGTATATCTATTTGATAAATCTCAAGATCTCTAAAATCGATCTACATGTATGTGTACAGTATTTCACCTGTCTGTCATTTTACATTAATCTACAATACGTAAACGTATCAAATGTACATTCTAGCAATCTATCAATCCATCCGTCTATCTTCCAATATCTATTGAGCTATCTCTCTTTCTATCCATCTATGACTATGACTATTCTTTGCTAATCTTCTCCCTCACAAATTGATGCTTTGCTGCTCTTTATACATGTACCATCAGAGACTTACACCGCCGTACTATCAGTGGCTCTGCCGATGATAATACATAAATGATGCATCACATAATGGCATCATAAATACCTCCTATGTCATTTTCAGAGCCCTGCTTCACAGAAAGCGAGTGATAAGTATGCGACACAATACACACAAAACAAATTTGTGTTCACATTAATGACCCCATGTCAGCGTGTTAACAGCAACTCTGTCATTCATCCAGCGACAAGCCGCTGTGCAAATAGCGTTAATGTGTCGCGAAAGTGACGGCGACGTGATTAAAATACCATCACATTCCCGAGATTAAATTCGCGGATGGCCATGCGTAAGTGGAAATGTATCGACAAACAATGACAGCGTGTCAGAGTGAATTTGTTTTTCTGTTTCTCTGCTTCGTGGGATATTGATGACGAGGTCTTGTGCCAGATACCAGGGGTCTGTTTTGGGGTATTTCTCTTGATGTCAAACTTGGGAGCATTTCTTTTTCAATGTAGCATATGATATAAGGAGTAACATCTGTGTAGATGACTGGTTCAATGTTTGTGTGGTTTGAGATGCATTGGTACAGACTGTAACAGACACAGTCCACTACATGATAGGCAAAGTTTGGCTATGGATCTAAAGCAAGATTTTACCTGATATTGGATGTGAGTTGTCACAACGATACTCTGATAAATTCACACATCTTATAAAACATAAGCACAGAAAAAATACTTTGGGTGAAAAATAAGAATAAAACTTTTGTAACATGTGAAGGTCATGAAACTTTTGATTTTTGAGGATATTTAACTTTCATACTTTATAATTACCATATTTGACACTTTCCTTACCTTTGGGTTGTGTGACTTTATCCGGATATTGTGGTGACTGGTCATGCTCATAAAAAACAACATTCAGTTGTTAAGAGTGTGAATAATGATGGTATTTTCCTATTAATCCTTTATGACGTACAACTACTGATATTTACATAAATACAAATACAGAGTAAAGTTGTAAGAATGTTCAGTATCCCTCTTTAGAATGTAAATCAAAACCTTTACCTGTTACAGGGTACATGAACACTCTTTCCTTACAAATGACATCTCAACAATGATTTATATCCATGTCCACCAAATGCAAGCTTTTATTTCTGCACTTTATGTCTCAGCAATTTAAACCAAACAATTCAAGAAACACTATCTATTTGGTCAACTGCAAACTCAGTTTAGAAGTACATGTACCAACCTTCCATATACCCAGTACTTTAAAACAACCATAATCCACTTGTAAAAGAACTGTCTACACACTACAGACTAAATCATGTTGACTGTGGTGGGCATGATAAGAAATGTGCCATTTTCAAAGTTTGTACTGTAGATTGCTTTATTGTAAGTACATATAGCTCTGTTTAAATCCCTACCCCTTACCCTAATACAGTGTCATGTACTCTACCTCTAAGTTTGAACTCTAATCTTGACCCAATCTTTATAACCCTATGGGCCTACACCTAACCTATGATCAATGGGCCATATCCCCTTGTGAGAATTTGGATGTATTCTTGGGAAACTTTTAATGAGTCATAACTGAAGTTGATAAAGATTTGCCTATTTGTCAATGAAAAAAAAGACTCCTCTTGCAATTTCAACCTGAAAGTAGTAATCCTTTGTACCTGTAGATATCAACAGCCATTTTATTTTTCTCCCAGCTGTTTTTCTACACATTTTGCAAATCTAAACAGAAAGTAATATTTAATCAGCATTCTTCAATATCCACATCTCGGATCTGAGAATCATACGATTTTAACGACCAGTCGCGATTCGCGCAACATGATATAAAACACACAATTTCTTGTCTTTCCGAGACGATCAATCACACGGAAAGACAGAGCAAATGGTTGCTGTAAAAGCACTACGAGGAACTAAGAGAAACATATATTTGGCGCAATCGTATAAGGGAGGTATAAATCGCATAGCCCCTAGGGAACTATCATCAAACCCGATACCAGACCCTGATGCCCAATGCCCCATTACGTGTGTAAATTGTAAAATCCTATCCGCAACACGGAGAAGCACCCGTAAGAATAAAGGTGGTCTCAGCTTCAATATTTTTTCTGGCTCCGCGATCCATCTCCCGACAAATTCGAGAACAAAATGATATATACCGTCATCGTGGGACCAAAGTGCAGTCGTTTGAGTAATTGGTGAGTTTTTTCTCCCCCCATATCACCATGTCCCCTTTTGGGACTTCTTCTGCTTTTACCGTTGCGTATACATTGGGATTGTTTACAAAGAAGAAATCCAAATTTAATCAAAGTCGCTAGACTTATGTTCCAAGTTTCGATGACCGAAATGGGCATCGCTGCTGCAACACATGTTTTATTTCTGGAATACATATCTTCTCCTTTTTCCCTGTGGTTCAAACAAACCCAAACGTAATCGATAGACAAGCTCGTCCACAAGAGAGGTATGGGTTTGTTTTCGGTGGTTGACGACCCTGTTTCATTTTTTTTCGAGATCATAAGGATGGATGCGAAGTCATGATTTCAGGTCATAGGAGCCATATGTCTGGTGTCTTGGCGTGACTATGCAACTTTTGAATACAGACAGAGAGAATTGAGTCTCACACATTGTTATATCAGATTATGTCGACAATCGTCTCATGTTAAAGGGACACAATTTAATTGTTAACATCTTGTTATATAGTTACTGGTTACTTTTCCTATCATGTTGGTTTTATCATTGCCAGTTTCAATGTCTCAATTTCAATTGCATTTTGAGTCAATTTTTTACACACCACTGTTCCTTACTTTGCAGAGCTCCATTAATTTGATCTCTGTTTATATATTTCACCCCAAAAGAACAATCCATGAAGAAAACCTGAGGCAAAAAGATAAAAAACAAAACAAAAAACATAGATCTAAAGACATACCTTTCCTGAACTGGGAGAGAGGATCTATTAAACTTAGACTCATAAAATAAGTTTCTTTGGTTGTTGCCTGCCATAGAAATTAAAGGGTAGTATGATAGGGAGAATAAAACATGTCTCTCGATCCAAACTGGTTGAAAGATATACCAATACTTTCCGTGAAAAGGACAACAGAAGAAAACAAGGGAAGTAAGCAGAACATGGAAATTCTTACAATTTTGGAATTCATGGAAATTATTTTTTTAATGCTTCCAAATTTAGTAAATAATACAACTAAAAATAAAGCAAAACTAGTATGCATTAATAAGAGATTAGATTAAAAATGTTAAAAACATTGAAAGCTGTAGGTAAGTACAGCTGTAAATATCGTTGGTGGGCTGTTAAAACCTCGCATCTCAAAATGCTAAATTTTTTAGGACAGTTCAGAAAAAGCTGTATTTTAACATTATGGCAGTGGTGGCAACCTCATTTTGTCTGAAAACAGTCTCCTCATTCCTGTATAGAACTTGTTCTAAATGAAATAAGGTTGCCACTAATGCTCATAACTCTAAAAAAGAACTTTTTCACAGTAGTCCTCAAAATTTTCAAATTTTGAGATACGAGGTTTTAACAGCCCATCAACGATATGCCAAATGACAGTTTGATGTACTTGTTACAGTTTTATGCAATTAATTCTGCATAGGACAAAGTCACATAATTCAAATAGTTGCTTAAGCTACTGTCACACTGCGCCATCTAACGATTCCGTCTGCCTCCATCAAAAATATTCACCTCAGACGGTGTCAGACGGTGGCAAATGAAATACAATAGAATGGAACAGAACGGAAAAGCACCGTCTGTCAATGTCTAGATACGTTTGTAATCCAGTTGAAAAATGAATTAAAAAGTCAGATAAACGTACACGTTCGTTTCTCAGACGGAATCGTTAGACGGTGCAGTGTGACAGTAGCTTTAAGTTGAAGGCCCAATCCTGGCCACTAGTACATGTATGTTTTATTTTGTTTGGGACATCTTTGCCTAAGTCAAAGCTATTTCTTCAGTCCCCACAGATTCCACTTATGCCCAGTTGACTGTGTATTTATTCTACTCTTTTGCTTTCACAAAAAAAAAAAAAATGGAATTTGACATTTAAAAATGTTCAATGGAACACATAAAACTCAGACCCTTAGACTAGACAACGACTTCACCTTTAACCAGTGTCCCATCACACCTGCCATGGCATCAGTATGGGGTCTGCATGGCAGCTTCAGTATCGATCAAAGCACACTGTTTTGCAGCTAACCCACTCATGATCCGAGCAGCGTAACATGAGCCAGCCCGACGGCACAGTCGGTTACTATTTTTGGGATGACGGGCGATACCCCCAGTTTTTTTAATAACACCACAGAGAGAGCATTTTTTGGTTGTTTACCACAGAAGTTGGCTGAGATAGTACAGAGACACTAGCACTTTATATTCCATCATTTGTGAAATTGATGGTATTACACAAGCCAGTATAGGTTAAGTGATATTTTTTTTTCAACTTGGGTAAATGTATTTTCCAAAAATGATGGTGATATGACCTTTCAAGTCAACAAAAATTATAACTCACATGGGCACAATACAAGCAAGAGCCATATGCAGTGCATTGTGCTTTTTTCCCTTTGTATTAAGATGTTTGTGCTTGATGTTTCTTATTCTCTTAACTAAAGCTTGGGCTAATTATTTCTACTGCTAATAGGAAAAAATGAGAGAGTTCAATAATATTGAGATAAGTGTAGTGACATGCATAGCATTTCTTAAATAGCACCAACTGATTCATAATTATGAAAACTTTTACATGTAGTGTTATCATTTGGTTATTAATATCCAATTTTGGGGTATGAAACCACCTATTATGTAAGATGGAAAGTCTGTGATAACCAATGCATTAAAAAATATTTATCTAATCCTGTTGCCCAAGCAACATCATATTTCCCTAGCAACCCATTCAGCTCATGCACAAATGGGTGAATTTCCATTTTTGAATGAATTTCTGTTGTAAAAAATAAACTAATAACTATATAAAAACAATACTAAATACTTTCATTACTACAAATATCATTGATTGAGTAATTAAGTGATGTCAGAGTTGGAAAATAACCATGCAACCGCACATGTTACGAAGAACTTTTGTAATACCACTGCTAAAATTAACCTTCACACCTTAACAAATGTAATTTTTATGATCATAATATTTAGGAGTCAGACCGAGCTGTAATTAAGTGCCATTAATAACTTGAGGTTGACGATAGAAGCTCCATTATTATACTGAAAATGACAAAATATGCTTAATTTAAACCTTAGCAAAATCCATAGCAACTGAAGTATATCTTAAAGTTTATAATGAGACCACATGGGCTAGCAAACAAACTTTGTCTAGCAACAACAACTTTTATGGTATTTTGTGTTGAATAACATGTACCCACTGGAGATAACTGGATTTAATTTAGACTTTTTTTTTCTGGGGAAGGTAGTGAAAGGTTTATCCTATCTAAAATTTGTGCTGAATCCCGATGAAAGCACATCTAGATTGGCCGCCATCCATGACCTAATATAGTTTGAGTTCGGAGCAAAAAACAAATCAATTTAAATTACTTTGTAAGAAGCAGATTTTGGGGTTAAAACTGTATAAATTGTAAGGTGCAACAGTCATAACATAGTAAAAGAGGATACTAATTACCATGAAAACAATCTTTGTACTCATTTTAAAATTGGCAATTTTCCTTAAACCCATGTCACATTTTAAATCATTTGGTACAAAGAAAAAATTTGATCCTGTAAGTCCGTATTGGTTCCAAAATTTAACAATTTCCGTTGGAAAATTGTATCTACGCTTAGCAAATATGATCATTGTTTCCAGTTTTCGTTTTGGCCGTTGTTGATGTTTGCTGTTAGAAATTTTCTTTTAGTCATTTTGGGTTGAAAATCATGTTGAGGGATTAGGTATTAGAATTCTCATGACAGTGTCTCAGGTAATTTTCTAAGCCAAAATCAAATACCCACCAAAACAAAAACTTGAGAACAATGATTCATGTTTGCTAGATAGATACAATTTTTCCTCAACAGAAATTGTCAAAATTTTACAAAATTCTAGATATGATAAGACTTTCATACTTCCCCAGAAAAAAAAAATCTAATTAAATCACAGTTATCTCCATGGTACATGTATAAAACAATACCATAAATGTTGTTTGCTAGCCAAAGTTTGGTTGTAGGCACCATGTGTCGACATGTAAACTTATAGAAATACGTTTATCAGGTTGCTATGATTTGTAAGGTGTTTAAGATTAATCATATTTTGTCATTTTTCAGTATATATTAACGAGCTTTTTCTCACCCTCAAGTAATTCAATGACTGTATAGCAGCTCGTCCTGATCTCAAGTAATTATGTCATAAAAATTACATTTTCAAGTGGTGTGAAAGGTGTAATTTTAGAGTGGTATACATAATTTCTTTGTAAAATGTTGGCGGTTGCTATTGGTTTATTTTCCCAACTCTGAACATTAATATCAAATCCATGATATTGTAGTAATGAAAGCGTATTAGGTATTGTTTTTTATATAGTTATTAGTTTATTTTTACATCAACAGAAAATCTCATTCAAATGAATTACCCCATTTGTGGGTCACTGACTGAAATGGTGCAGAAAATGATGTTGCTTGCAACAAGATTAGATAATATTTTTATGCTTGGTATGCCGGACATTCCATCTTTTACATAATATGGTTTCATACCCAAATGGTAGCATTAATAACCAAATGATATAACTACATGTAAATATTGTTCATAGTGTAAAATTTTGTGTTTGGTAAACAAAAAAGGTGTGGTCTATTTCAGAGCGGTGCTTCCATGTGTGATGTTACCCATTACGGCAATATATATGCTTAATTTTGAAAAATTCAGAAAAATTTCTTTAAAAAGGTATAATCTAGCCATAACCAGTTGGGGGGGGGAATAATACTCCTTTAAATACCGCTTTTTGGCCTCGCCGCTTACCTATTTAGTATTATACACCTGTAGCTATGGGAATACAAGAGACTAGTCTGGCTTCTTGACCTTTAAGATAAACCTATCCTATATGATAAGGGAAATGTATCCTCTCAGTAACTGCTTTGACTCAATTATCTCTAGGAATAACCTCAAACGGAGGTCACAGTGGTGTGGGTCTTTGCACAGCACGCTACGTAATAGGAGAAAAAGTGGCAGGGTCTGAATAGACTAGACATAACCAGGTACTGCCAAAACGCTCCAATAATATGAATATCAGATTGTGACCTTATTAACTTTTGATTAAAAATAGGAATTAACTCTAATTTTCACAATGTTGTTCACACATTTGTGACAAATTCTGGAAAAGTAATGGCATCATGTTTTTTCATGAATTTCTGATTTTGAGAAAATTGCATTCCTAATATTCAGATTTTGGGAAAAAATTCAAAAAACATGGTTTTGACCAAAAATCACATGAAATCATCCTAAAAGTCGTTATGGGTATCAATTGTAGAAATTAATTTGTTTTAAATGACACCAATTTGTAGGGATGACCTTTTAAACATTTATCTTAAAAACTTGAACATTATCAAACGGCGGCCATTGGATCGCCTATCCTTGTGAATTTGGAGTGATTTTCGCAAAAAAATTTTGAGGTAGACCTCTTGTAATAGTTTTTGTTAGCTATTAGCTTTGAAATACATGTCTACTTCAGTTGTGACAGGGGGTGAAACGAAACCCTCCTTTTCCCTTCGGCCCTCCGCTTACTTTGGC
>JZLH01S0152908.1:11397-29356 GCA_001188425.1 Eucidaris tribuloides
TGAAAGAGTGAAGGGACGTACTAGTCCTAAGGCCCTTATGTAAAGACGTAGTTGAGTATTTATAAATTTCTTTTCAGTATAGGCAGGGCTCCCACGACGTAACTTTCCTTGCCTGCTTGCCCGTCGGGCGATTAGAAAAATTATCACTTTCAGATATTTTTACATATGCCCGAATGAAATATTCAATACGTTGGCTGATAAACAATAAACAGAACTTGAAAAATGATTTCTTCACTAAATTTAAACAAAGGCTTTTATAGCCATTGGATTTATTATTTTAATTCTGGGTTGCAAATAGTGTGATTAATGAAGTTTGCCAATAAAATAAATTTATACAATGAAGCGAAAGTAATGTGAAATAGCCGAAAACAAAAATTTTAGACATATTTTGTGTTTATGGACATAATTTTGCTCATTTTCATGAATCAAAATGTTTAACTTGCCCAATCGGGCAAGTAAGTTTAACATTTTGGAGTTTTTACTTGGCCCCACATGAAATTTTACTTGCCCCAGGCAAGCGCGGCAAGTGCTAGTGTCTAAGGCCCTGATAAGGTTTATTATAAGATGTTCTCAAAGTAGTTATCTTTTAATATTTTGGAATCTTTTTTGGGAGATTTTTATTTCGATAGTTTTTGTCAAAGAATTTAATGGAATATATTGTAAATTGTGGTAACCTGTAAGATCGCCAATGGAAAAATAAATTGCCATGTGATATTTGTAGCTCTAAAATTTGATGCATCTGAATCTTATCACAGGAGTATCTTTTCTCCCAAGCCAAAGTCATGGAATCGATGGCTTCGCTCATGTGAGTGGTGAGTTGATCTCTGTGTACCATGTACTGTACCTTCTGCAGCTGAATTACACTATGTTAAACCATTTCATTGTTTCCCAGTGAGATGACCACTGTGTAGCATCTACGTGTAATTTGCATTTTGGACATGGACACTCTCCCCCATGATCTACATTTAAGCCATGTGAACAACCTGTTAGTCATGGGACCGTCGCTATTCATAACAGGTGTAATTTTTATACCTGAAGGTCGCTATCATAAAGCAAAAGGAGGGTCATATTCATGAAACTCACATGGACTATCATTCATAGGGATTACTATTCACAAATATTAGAAGAGGGTTGCTATATCATAATCAAGGATCAGAGAGAGAACGTATGGAGTGTAACTGAGCACGAAGGAGCCGTTAGTTCATAATAAGTCGAGTAAGGGTCTTTGACATGATAGAAGTCAGATAAGGGGTCACTATTCATAATACCAAATTGGGTCAATAAATCAGTGAATGGCGCGTACGCGAGTGAATAAAGAAACGAGGTCCGCTGTGCTCATGACATAGAAGATGGGCACTATTCATAAATCTAATATTCATAAGGTCCCTCTATTCATAATTGAAGAAAAGGGTCAACTATTTCGTATCGAAAAAGAGGGTTGCCATTATAATAAAGTCAATATATATTCCATCAGGATCGCAAAATGATAGCGACCATAGGTTTTTTTTGTTGAGTTTTGTGTATAGGCGACACTCTTATTCTTATTATAAATAAGATATGAATTTTATCTAGGAATAGCGGTCCTGAATGAATATGCGAGACAGACAGCTGTAACCAATTTGCCTGTCAGTTGGTTTGAGTAGTAGATGATGAAGTGGAAATGACTAAGACAGTGGTCATTGGACACTCGTAACTCCCTGCCAAATGTTAAGGATTTTCACAGCGTAGAATATTTAAATATATGGCGAAGTTCCGTGAAATTATTGTGACAAATCACAAATTAATGAATAAATTTGGGTCTAGCTCATGGAATGCGTATTACAGTTTCAGATGCTTTGTATTGGTGTTATGATATCAATGAGAAACAATGGGGACATGCATTTTCTACTAACTAGAATTTAACATCTTCAACAGCACCCTCTAGGAGAATCAAGAACCATAACATGAAGATACCAGCATGTGTTACTAAGTGTGACTAAATCTCAGTTTGTAATGAATAACTAGAACATTTATTCTGATGATATGTTTTTTCCAAGCCACATAGCCTCTCTCGGTTGTTTTGAAGTAATAAAGCCCACATGATGCATACTAAATATGAAAAAGACAGTGAATAAACAGCAAAATTTGTGGAGGCAAAAATGTAACGTAACTAAACCTGTAACGTGAACTTAGACCATTAGATCTTTTTCGATGTTGTAGTTAAAAATTAAAGAGATGTTATATCAATAAGATTATATATCAATGAATGACTTATAAGTATGCCAGAAATAGCCATAATAACAGTTTGTTTCAGTTGGAAACAGGTTGAAGAAACTTGAGGAACAAAGACTTGTCAATTTTTTTCCATGTCGCTCTTAATGTAACGTAAGCAAAACCGATAATTAAAGTTCTGTTATTACCCACTGAAGACATGTTCATGATTTTGCTTGAGTTGTGAAGTAGGTGCCAGTCTAGAGAATTGGACAGTACCAAACAGGAAAAATAATAATGAAAGCATATTCATGTAAGAGCCAAAATGTTAGTAAAGTTGTCATAAAGTGTAAGCGTAACTAATCACGGGAATTGCCCCATATAGTGTGAGTGTTTAATAATAACATATTTAGCATTTTTCATCAAGTTTTGTCATGTTCTCCTGGTCATATTGACATGCCAGTACAGTCTACTGATCTACTTGTAAGAGATTTGAAAATGATTGATTGGTGATCATTATAAACATTGGATATACAAATATGGTGTTATGATATATACTAGCACAAATTTTTAAATCAAATAGCAATCATATCCTCTAGGTCATAATCCTCTTTGTTGTATTGTTAATATCACTAAAGTCTACCCAGTCTGCATTTCAGGGAAATTGTAAAATGATTAATTGATTACCATTTGGTAAGCATAGAATTGCAAAAATGTAACAATATCATAATGTATGATATATACAAATCAAATTAATTTCCTTCAAGTCTCAGTCATGTTCATACCAGCTTAGTCTACACATTAAAGAAATTGTAAAATGATCTAGATTGATGTAAACACAGAATTTCAAAAAAAAATAACAATCTAATGTTAGATGTAAACAAATTAGATTTCATTTCCTGTAATCTCCGACATATCTGACAGGTCATCAATTGTAGCCTACAGACTTGGGACAAGAATTTGTTTCAAATTAATTAATTAATTAATCAATTTGTTGTCATTAAAGGTTTCATACTGATGGTTAACCCATTGGAGACAATTTTGATTTCACTATAACACGCATTTGCCAAAGACCCCAACACGAGTTAACTCGTAGTTCAACTTGATAGTGTAGTGTGACCTGTGTTTGAAGCAAATGAAATTGAAATAAAACAAATGTATTTATAGTACATTCTTCCTGATTTTATCCTCAGTTTTCACATTTCTTACATGTCTCTTGACAGGCAACAGTGTAGGTATTAATAGCAATCCTCTTTCTTTTCTTTATTCAACAGGGTTATATAAACCATTCCAGTGATAGAGCACTTCAGAGTTACATCAATTTAGCCACAAAATACATGCCATTTATGATTGGTATTAACTGGTAAGAACATATGTGACCTGGTAGTAATGTTTTTGTAAGCTCATTTATGAATGATTGTAACAGTAACAATTGCTGATTCACAATTTTCAGTCATAACCAACATGAATGCTGATGTCCTCCTTTAAATCTCCTGCATTATTTGACAAACTCCATTTATGATTACTAACACCATTTTTGATTAAGTGACATACCAGATGAAGCAATTTTATTTTGCAGTGAGATAACAATAAAACCAGATTATACAATCTGATTTCTCAGTTTAATTGATAAGATCAAGTGCAATGAATATTCCGTATGTGGCCAAGGCCTTTGGACACTTATCTTCAAGACATCTGCATGTACATGTATCTAGTTCTAAGATATATAATAGTTTATCTTGGTAGAACTAAGATTAGTCATTATCATCATTCTTCCTCTTCTTGATTATCATTATGATAAGCCCAAATATTGTTTAATTTCATATTTCCAGGTTAAGTCACTGGCTGACATCAGACCTCAAGAACAAGACATCAAAAGAAGTAAGATTAGTGTGTATAATCTGGACATACAGTGTGTCCTATAAAAAAATGCCCCTCTCATAGACCACAGAATGATTACTAAAATCAAGTTCTATTCTCAATTAAGTTTACATATTTGGAAAGCCCACTTAATTTTATATCTCTTGTAAAAATTCCAAAGGTCTCGCTTCATTGGTTTTGAATACATTGGCTCTTATGTAACAGGGGTGCTTTCAATCCCATTCCAAGGTTGATAAAACAAAATGCACACCACACACATCTCATACCTTTTCCATGCTTCACTTAAATTATTTCAGTGACTATGCTATTGTTTTTGTTCATTTTAAAATGAAAACTATTCAAAGTTCAGTTCCACCTGTCATGTTTGCTTTCACAGAGTGTGTGAAAGCACACTTATAAACTTTTATTATTGTCCTCCTGCATATCCTTCCACCTGATTTCCGTTCAGGTTGAAAAGCACTGTTGTTATGTAATAGACTGTGTATTCATAACCAATGAAGCAAGACCAATGAAATTTTCACAAAAGTTAGAAAATAAAATGGGCTTTCTAAATATGAATGCTAAATTCAGAATGATTATTGATTTTGGCAGTCTATTAGAGGGACATTTTTGGAGGGACACGCTCTACTTTCAATGAACCACTGATTGTATCATTTCAATGGATTCCTGTATGTTTCCTCTCATTTATTGTTAAGCCTCTGAAGTGGAGCGAGAAGTAAGGGATCCTTAGTAGTGTCCATCTGTCCATGATGCTTATGAAACTTGATTAACTTTGTAACCATTTGCCCATTTTTACCTGAACTTGGATTGTGGATGCCTTACAGGTCCTGAAATGTTATTTTGTGGGTCAAAGGTCAAGTGAGGTCGAATGTTAAAATTTATCTGCAAGTTTCTACTGGGTTTGGTAACTTTCTAACCATATGCCCATTTGTATCCAAGCTTGGATGGCTTTCATTAATCTTAATGTTGTTTGCAAGTCAAAGGTCACATATGTAGGCCAAAGGTCAAATAAGGTTAAATTTAAAAATATACCTGTGAGTTTCTACTGGGGCTGGTAAGTTTGCAAGCATTAGCCCTTTTGCAATCAGTACCTCAATGTTATATTGGGGTCAAAGGTCAAACGGGGTCAAATTTTGACGTAATATGCCGAGACACATTATGGCTATTGCCTTGTATATTTATCGGATTTCTTATGTGGTTTTGCAAGTATATTGCATTCATCTATTTAATAACAGCTCATGTGCATCGATTTTAAATATCTTGCAATTCTTGGCGTTTGTGTTGACAGTGTTCGGTATATAGCTCTGTGCCTATATATATTTTTCATGTTATTACAGATTGTGAGTGCGTTCCACACCAATCTCCAATACTTGATGGATACATTATATCACTCCAAGGTCGGACTTTATCACGACAGAAACCCAGTAATATTCTTGTTCGGAGGAGGAATTACTTATGCCCAGTTTAAAGGTACACTAGTTCCTGTTCCGTTCATTTCTTAACCTATTTCTAAAACAATACCATGATTAATTCCATTATTTATTAACTGTTTTACTAAATAGATTAAAGGGACCACAGTGTTATCTATTGATAGTGACCTAGCTGCACAATTTCAATCAAGTGCAGAGAGCAAATATGAATTTGAATTTTTGTTAACTTTGTACACACAGTGCATTATCTGTGAAACTTTTGAGAATATTGTGAATTTGAATTATGAGACTACTAGTATGTGCAGCCTTGCAGAAGGATCTAGATTAGGGATTCTCAATTAGCGGCTGGCGTGCCACTTGTGGTGCATCAGGCCTTCCAAAGTGGTGCATGGAAGCCACTATGGAAAAAATAATAAATTGTGTAGTTTGTTTGAATTTGTATTTCTGTAGTTTAAATTGATTAGAGCCATTCTGGGCTTATTAAAAGGCCTCATATTTAAAAGCTTTGGGAGGGGGTGGGGCTCCGCCCCATCGACCCCCGTCCCTGGATCCCACGCCACGACACTTTGCTCGCTTCGCATGTTGGATGGTGGCGTGGTACAAATTCTCGATTACAAATATGGCGCTTCAACAATAATAATTTATTTATTATTTATTTATTTATTGAAACAGATATAATTCAATGCTCCAGCATTATTATGGTAGCTGAGTACAAATGGCGCAAAGTTTAGCTATGGTAGACAACAGGTAAGTCAAAATGAGCGCGGAGGCTCCGATCAGATATAGAGCTACCAACAAATTTGATGGGTATCACTAACATTGTATATTTAAAAATTCTTTTTTTAGCACAATTACTCGCCCATTACCGCGATTTGATCTCCTGGTACATACATTACCACAGGGCAGACTTCTAACACTTCATCTTCTGTTTATTTCACAAATCCTTGGGAAACATTCTTACTTCACACCGCAAAAACACCTCACAAGATTTCAGCTTCTTACCACCAAAGTCCAATTTCCTTCTGTTTCGTTAATTTTAAAATCTAATTTTGATTTTTATTGGTCGGTTATTGAATGTTTGGTGTGAAGTAACACAATTCATCGCTAAATCTTGATTAAAATTTTGAGTCTATATTGTCTTTATTCTTGCCCATCATTCCTAATCAATACTTACATTCACAAAATTTTTCCTTTCCACCAACTTCTTTCACTTCTAAACATTTCATTCCCCTATAACTTCATTCACTTCTTTTCCAATACTCTTGAATTGAACAGCTTACATCTTCTCTTGGACGCACTCCTTTTAACATGCTAAAAGCCAAATGTGATAGCTTGCCTTCCTCAAATCATACAATTTAAAACAAAAATAAAGCAACAAAAGTTTGAAATGTTTTGGTGTTCTTGCATGATGTTAAGATGACAATTCAGTGCTATGAAAAAGGCAAAACCTAGACAAAAATTGTCACAAAATGCCATAATTTTTCATCTGAACATGCTGTTGAATCCATTGCTCATTGTCAATTTAGTTTATGCCAAAAGTTAATCATAGTCAAAAAAAGATAATATTATAGACATATTGGTTGAGACAAGTAAAGAGGGTTGGAGAGGTTATCGTGGCAGTGGTTGCTTGTCCCAACAACTGGACTCTTATCTTCAATCTGACGCAATTTTCACAAACCAACAATGGTCTCTAAGATTCTCACCTCCGCCCATGGTACATAAAAAACTTCTTACCGTCTTAAACCGTGCAACTTGCAATGTAAACTGGCGCATCTTTCTATCTTCCGTTCTATAACCAGCCAAAAAAAATGATCTACTCTTTCCAACGCTTTCAATTAGCTTCATTTCTTCATATTGCCACATTTTGCAGCAGAGTCCGTAACAAGATTTTTCTGTGACCTTAAATCATACATCGATTGTCGTGACAATAAACTTCTAATTTTTTCACAGACCCTTCTTTTTGTTTAATCTTCTATGTGCAGAGTTGATCTTCAAAACCTTGCTTGCATTTTTTCTCTTCTTCTAACTTTTTCGCTTTGAAGCATTTCTTCTCAAGACAATGTGTCTTCTTGTCTTCCGTTAAAAACCAAGTGAATTTATGAAGAACGAGCAATTTCATCGCTTTACAATTTCCACCAGAAAGTCCTGATATTTTCATGATACTCTTAACTTCAAATCTTCCAAACCAAAAACTTTCGTTTAATAGGATTCTTCTCTCTTGATAAAACTCTGAGAATTTGAAGTCTTCTTGAGTAGATCTCTGCAATACTTTTGAAAGAAAACAATACAAACATGTTTAAGAAAGGGTCATGGAGTTTAAAATCAAACTAAAAGTATGGCTGGAGCGCATTGTGACAAGAGAAAAGTTTACAAGCAGATGTTGGCGATTTGCTGTAGTGTAAATAAATAAAGAAGTAATAGCTGTATTGAATTCAATTATAATTAAAGAAGCGCCACAATTTTAAGTTTTTGAAAGATGTCTGGCAGAATTAAGGATATATTTGTCTCTCTACAGCAGAAAGTCAGGAATATTCTCATGTTCAATTTTTTTCAAAACGGCTTACATCTTATAAACTACCACGACAAGTCATGAACATGATACAAGAAAACAAAGTAACATTTCATGTACAATCAACTTCAAATTGGACCGAAGATATACTCTGTTTACTAATCAAATTCAAGAATCATTCAGTTACACCACTTTCCCCGCCATAAAATCCCCCCCCGCCCAAAAAAATTATATAAGGACAATTTTTTTTTTTTAAAGGCAGTGGATCTCATTTGCAAACATCCAGGCAGACCAGGAAAGACAGCCCATGCCCCTTAGGCTATTGATGAAAGGCATGTCATGTGAAATTTGGGGTCGTTTTTGCCGTAAATTTGAAAAATATATGCGAAAGACAAACGATAAGCCGTAGTGTAAATTCTATGGTGGGAATTTTATTTCTCACGAGAAAAAATTCAAGATCAGAGTCCTAACAGTCACATAATTCAACTAAAACCTGCAGTTTCTAGCTCCTGTATTTTGCTAAAGAGTCCCAGATGGCATTTCTTTCTAACGATGCCATTGTATTGTACACAATCTGATTTTAGGCATAGCAAAAGAGAATCCCGCTGGCCTTTAAGCAGTAGTTTAGGTGTTGTTAGTAAATATATTACACAAATAAATTCTTGATGCAATTGAAGCAATAATCAAAATGTTTGTAGATTTGTTATACAGAGATATAAACATAAAACTGTTACAGGGGCACGGAACAGCCGTCCGGCCCGTGGTGGTGTTGCATCAGTCAGCTTAGTATCGCTACAAGAATGAAAAGGGGAACACATTATTCATAATTGACACAATCTGCCAAAATCCATTTTTTGAAGTACATTAAAAACTACTGATTTCAGATAGTAGTATAGTAGGTATATATATCTTGATCAATCTGAAACTAGACCACATTTTCCACACACACATTGACAGCACAAGAACAAAACAAATTTGTATTCCACCAAGACATGGATGCCCCCGCTTCACGAACTGCAAGTAAGCATATCTTAGTTCTTGGTCTGTATATCAGTACCATTTACTTGCATTCAAAAATGTTTCTTAAAAACATCCAATATTTTTTAAAGTATCCAGTGGCAAACCATTTGCATATAAAATGATGGCTATGACCTTTGAAATTGCGTGACGTCCAATTCAAACTGACCTCATTTTAGTGTCATCTATCCTAACATAACAAATATCATTTACATATTCGTCCAATATTTTTCAGTTAATGCGCGAGACCAAATTGAGCTGTGACCTTGACACACTGCAACTCCGAATTCAACCTTGACCTGCTATTTTAGTGTCATCTACTCACATCAGAAATTGTTTAAATCTGTCTAATATGTTATGAAGTTAATTGCCTGGAAACACAATTTTGGGGGAGAGACGAAAGACGGAATGGGGCAATAAAAAAATGTGGCACACTCAAGGAACATACACAAACATGAACACACACACACTACAACAACATTTCACTTTTTAATTTAAGCTGGATGACTGCAAAAACAAAATCAACATAATATTTGACTCCAGCACAAATAAGTTTACCTGAATCGTGAAAGTGAAAAAACAAAATCATGTCACTAGTTGGAGAGAATGTACGGGAGCGGACCTAGAGTAACGAGACCTTCTGTGCCGTAGTAGGGTGAGGGGGTACGTTGATAATATGGGATGGTGAACGTCGGTAGTAGAGCGACGGACGAACGAAGTAATACGGAGACGGGGAGGCGTGCGGTAGGCGGTCACGTACATAGAATCACGCCTGGAACTGCTGCTGCTGCTGCTGCTGGCTTGTTTGGCAAAACATCAACCGTTTCATTGACACCAAATATCCCGACATATTTCATCAGTAAAATGAGCATCATATTCTTTAATAAAATGGCCACATTGGCTCATTACAATAGCCAAATTTAGAGTCCACATAGTAACCCCACTATAGACAGGTTTCACTGATTTAAAATCTGAGCTTGAAATCCTATGTAAATCATCAACTGTATCTTGAATAAATTCCACCCAGTCAACAATTAAGAGATAAAAATCAATGACTTAGAGCGATCTATAGATATACTGTTTTATAGAAACTCCTGTATATATACTGTCATACGTCATATTTTTCGCGTGAGATTATTTTCACGGTTTGTGGGAACTAAATGTCAAAATTCGCGGCGTGCTGATTTTTCGTCGATTTTAGTGGTGACGATTGTCATTAGTGTGAATAGATCATGAACCAAAGTGGGAAATTTTCGCGTTAACTGACACGCGAAATTCTGGAAAATAAAACCACCGTGTAAAATACGCAAGCGTATACAAATAGCCACTTTTTCCTTGCCCTTGGGTGGCTCACCATAAGACAGGTCTCACAGTATTGTTAAAACCTGATTGAATTCCTAAATACTTGGTTATTCATCAAACTATATCCTTTGAATGAAAACTCTGCTTATCAAGGACATTTTTTTTTTTTTTTTTTTTATTTTTTTTTATTTTTTTTAGAATACAGATGAAGAACTAAGAGAGTCGACTGTGCACAGTCATAGGTATGCGCTCTGCCGCACTATGTAGTGCAGCTATGAGGCAGCTAACAACCTAATATATCAAAAGTAAGCACTCCTACAATGTAACTTGAAGTTCAGGCAGAAACTGGCATTTTTGGCAACCAAGGTTCATTGACCTCTTGACCCTTGACGCCCTGTGAACTGCTACCCAAAACATTTGCCTTTTGTTTCTTAACCAACCCATAAATTAATAGTCAATCAGTGAGGTCACTCCTAACAAGGAGTTTATGGCAGAAAATGGCATTTTAAGACAAAGTCATTGACCTTTGACCTATGACACCGTTTGACGGATTTGTCCCAAAATCTAATCAATTCAATCCTTGCCCTAGTGGTCCATCCTTGGTACTAAGTATCATTGAAATTCGCTCCAGTGTACTCTCAGTAAATCTTTTGACAAGAAAGTGGGGAGCACGGACGGACAACGCCAAAAACATAAATGCCTCCGCCTCCCTTACGGGGGTGGAGGCATAATAAACACTTACTGTGTGGGCCTTGCCATGTAGACACCTGGTGTACGGGGTTGGGCCGCGTATCCGTGATGGCAGTAGTCCACCCTGATTTCGTCGGCCATCGACTTAATGCATCGGTTCTCTCTCGCGCCTAACAAAAAACGGAAACAAATGGAGGATTTCAAGGCAGAAGGGACCAAATCTCAACAATCACAAATACTGATACATCAATGATAGCAAGTAACACGAATTGGAAATGGAGTTATTTAAAGGTAGAGGGCAACAAAATCTAAAAAATTATTGAAATTACTACAATACTGGTGATACTAGTAACAGGAAGAACTTAGTTGCATGAGTCAACTAGTCAACTTACCTGCTCAACTTACCTGCTTCCTTCTGTAACTTGCTTCATTAAGGGCACTGTATAAGAGTGTTCTCAGTTTAAAAAAATCTGAGTCTGCATGATTCCCGCATGCTACCAGTGTCTCTTGATAGGTCTAAAAATTAAGCCCTGAAAAAAATGGCAGTTTAAAACGATCAGTAAGTGCTTTAAAAAAGTAAAAATCATTGAAAACCAATTCCACAGCTTCCCTCCCCGAATAGATGCTGTGTTGCAGGAATTCCCTATCGCCCGAATAGGAAATTAATGTGCCAATTTGAATCTGCACATATTGTAGCTAAGTGACAGTATAATGTCCAAACTTTTGTGTTCTAAAGTGTTTATTTGTTCCATCCAACCCACTACTAGATATGTCAGATAAGCAAGGTTCGACAATTTTTAATATAAGGCTTCCACACTGTTTATAGTGTCTTTTAAGTGGTCATATTGAACTTGTTTGCTGGTACAAAGTTTCGAGAGACGAAACCTAAAGCAGGGTTGTGCTGGTATATCATTAAAATCAATGCATTTGGACCAATTGGTGTGTACATTAACTTCATCACCCTACTAACAAGTGTGTTGAGAATGTTTATATGTACTATAGGTAATCACGAGACAGGTTTTTTTTCAATTAATTAACTACTGTCCAGTGTCTGATGATAATTACATCAGCAAATAATGAAAAGAAATGTATGAAAATACATTGCTTTTCAGCATAATGTATAGACATTTTTGCAGGTTATGTCACTGTATGGTGTTGTTACAACAAGAATATGAAGGTAAGATCGTTGTAGGTTATTGATTTTTTAAGTGTTGGTCTTACGCTTGTAACGTAGTTTGAAATTGTACTCACCAATTTCGACCATGGACCAACGACATCTCATCAATGGCGATACAGATAATACTACTGTAATGTTGTTGCAAATAAGTATGGTATTTAAAGTTTGAAAGTATCGAAAATCAGTCAAAATCGCGGTGTAAATTAGTTTTTATGTAATCTTACCTCTCTGCATCACTGATGTTCATCAATGTTTACGAAGGAACCCCTTGCAAGCGGCCCAGTCTGAACGAAATCAGTGACATATTAGAAATTTAGACTCTACAAATTATCTTTGTAACAAAAAATTGAAATAATTTCCACTTTTTCTGACTATCGGTATCATCTAAAATCCAAACTGATAGAGGATTTCATACAAACATAAGACCAAAATATCTCTGTGAATTTTTAACTGATTCAAAGCATAGAAAATTATTCTAGATGTCACTTGATAAACCAGTGCGCAAAAGACTTTAAAGATAAGTCTAGTGGGCAAGTTTTTGAAAAAATGCTGAATCATTATGTCTTATTTTGACTGGCTGTTTTAAATTTTGTAGCCTCTTTGTAGCCATCTTAAAGGCAGGGCATCCTCCTTGCATGCTAAAAATTAACATTGTGTATGAATACAATAACATTATAAACAAGACGCCCGGCGGGGCACACCCACACGAAGGGTCTCAGCAAACTCTCTATGGTGCCCATAGAAAAAACTTCAGTTATATATAGTTTGGCCATGAACCTGAATATCGATATGGCACCAACATAGCCAAATGAACCAAGTTTGGAAAACTTTGGCATCCCCTTGCCATATGCTGATTTTGGTAAGTTAAATAAATTCCAACATCCGTTTTATAAAAACAAGGCACGCCCATAAGAATATTAAATTTGAGCCTTTGGAGCCTACGTTACGTGACTGGCCGCCAATTAAACATTGAGGTCACTATAACATGTACATCTACCATTCAATTAGTCACAAATGGGGCCAATACCAACCAAAGAAGAAACTTGCAGGTCTAAGTTCTATCATTTTGACTCAATTTGACTTTGACGCTACATATGGAACCTTTGACCCCAAAAATAACATTGATAGGTCCCTGTTACGCAATCTACCCACCCAATATTTGGTTAACAAATGGACTTGTGTTAGAAAGTTACCTAGTTTGGGCCTTATGGCCGCTGCCCCCTGCCAGGGGGGCCCTGGTGTAACCATACCAAGACCCTCTAATCCCCTCACCCCTGAGGATCATTCCCACGGCAAGTTTGATTTAAACCATTGATGTGAATTTGAATTATTCCCATAGGGCCTACCCCAAACTTTTGGCCCCCTTAGGGCCGAAATGGGGCCACCCTGGGCATTGTCCATGAGAACATTAATCAGCACCCCAGACATAAGAGGTATCTACACACAAAGTGCTTAACTATACTATTTCTGGATCCTAAGAAAGAAGATGTTTGAAAACTACCATACTTTTGGCCTTTAGGGCCTGCCCCTAGGCCCTAGGGGGCAGGTGTACTATTTGAGGACCCTTGAATCCCCAACCCCCATAAGGACCATTCATGCCAATTTGGGCCAAATCCAATCATGCATTTTGAAGAAGAAGGCGAACAATGGTATAGAAAGTTTATGCACGACGAAGCCGACGGATCGACAGACGACGGACGAAAAGCGATCGCAATAGCTCACTTGAAGCCTTGCTACAGGTGAGCTTAAAAAAAATGCCTCTCGGAACGCTTAAAGCAAAATATAACAGTTAGAAACAGTTAGAAATTCAGTGGAATTATAGTGACCGTTAGACTCGTGATTCGATTTTTTTCTCGGCGATAAAAAAACTCCTACCATAGAACGTACACTAAAAAGCCACTGTTTTTCTTTCAGCATTTTCAATTCTAGGAATTACTCAGACCCCCAGATTTCACAGACATGTTTCAATCAATAGCCTAAGGCCATGAGTTATCTTTTTTTCTGGTCTGCGGATGTTTGCAAATGAGATCCACTGCTTTAAAGGAGAAAAGAAGACATCTGGCCGAGTCGGGTACAATAACACTAGTTTTATCACTAAAATCGACATGCAAGCCGAAAGTTCACAGAATTATTTTATCATTGAAATGAGTTGGTTTAATCAGCTTGATGGCAGAACTGAACCTGATGAATCGTAGACGACGTTGACGCTTTCCTAAGGGCCATAGTGCTCATACACATTCTCTGCATGTCACGTTCCGGTCGTGTATCAGGCTAAGGCCAAACACTCCCAGGCAATGTTCTCACTTTGGATTTTCGCTTCAGATCAAACCAGAGATACAAGAAAATGGTCATTTCCAAACAATCATTTCAACAATTCTTAAGGGCTCATATCTTCCCATCTTGAGTTTATGAATGGATGATGACATCAATTAGGTATATTTATTTATTATATTTATTTCATTTATTGAAACTATATTTAAAGAGGTAGCTTTTCAGTAATAAACTGTTTTGCAACATAGGTCCTGCTCACAGGTAAATAAATATGTACATAATTTAAAATAGTTAAGAAAGAAAATCTGCAGACAGCTGAAGCAACAATTTCATGCGAATGTAAGAACATGATTTATATTCTGAAGTTAAAATTTGAAAATTAAAAATTAGAATAAGTATAGGAAACCCTGATTGCAAATCATGCTGATCTAGATGGTCAAAGAAAATCAAATCCAAAACACACCATTAATAAAGACGACAGCACAAGAAAATACAAAGGGCACTGCAACTCACAACGACATTACAGCTAAAACAGCATAATAATTCCCAGTTGCAGAACAAAAAAATCATATACCCGAAATACAATCTTCCCCACTCTCCACCATCCCTCCACTACCTCCTCTATCCCACATAGCAGCAACCAACCTCTCTACCCAGTCGAACGCACAGGACATATCTCTCATACATGAGCGACACAATACATGTTGCCACAGACACATTAGACATAATACTAAATATCACATTCCACACCATGCAACCAGATACAGAGATATGCGCACAATCTACGGGCTCAATCAAGCACAATAACAGAAAGTCGCACTCACAAAGTCGTTGGCTTACTTATCAATTTAGTTTTTGCAGAAGGGATTTCCTAACATTGCAATCGAGAATAATAAATGGTGGTAGAAACCAAAAAAGGAAAAAGGAACAGCTAAGAAATATTAGGTTAAAAGTGAGTATATGCACCTAAATGGTTGAGTGTTCAAAATTTAATCATCCATAGTTTACGTGAAGAAAAGTAGTTTGTACATTCAGTTAAAAACTTCCGATTGTGTGTACATTATGTAGTTTAGAGAGGTACAAGCGTTCCACACGTTACCACCTGTAAACGAAAACTTCTTTTAAGAACAATTCGATGTAGGCTTGGGTACAACCACGTTTAGTGAATCAGCGCAGAACGTGTGTTATGGTCGGTCTATCGCAAACCATTTCTATTTCATTTACCATGTGAGTTGGCGCCAATCCGTGAATACCATTTAAACATTAAAGGTGGCTATGAAGTAGTCACGTCTTTCTCAAAGATTTCCATCGTAACTCTTTAACTATGTTAATTCCCGCTATGGTTAATAAAGTCAAAATTCCCCGTAATCACCCGTGGCGGCTCTTTTTGTAAAACGAAACAATGTATTCAATGGATTTGCGCGAACTTGGACCCAAACAGAACAAGCGTAATCAATGCATGGTTGTACCAACGACAAATACAACATGTTTAAGTATATCTTTGTTCAAGTAAAATTGGCCATTTTACGTAAGAAAAAATCTTATACCTATCGACTTGGTTAATGTCTTAATAATGATCATCCCATTGCAGCTTTTCATCAATAATAACACCTAGATATCGGATTTTGTGTACTTGCTCATTTGAACCTTATCGATAAATATTTCAACATTAACATCTTGGATGGATCTCAGTACCATGAACCTTAGTTTTATCAGCATTAATCTTCTTTAATTTATTCTATTGTACCATAAATATAGTGAGTTTAAGTCGGATTGTAATAGTGACGTTGCTTCTTTAATGTCACGACTAGAGGTATAAATAACTACGTCGTCAGCGTAAACATTACAAGACGAATATTTAAGGTTTGGGATATATCATTCATGGTACAGGGTGCGACATAACCGCCGTTGCCCGAATGGCCGCGGGGCAAGTAACATCAGACAGTCAGTGCAAGCTTTTGCAGTGTGCACTAAAAATGCTTGCCGCGAATCGGCAAGTAATACAATTGCAAAAGCAAACTCTAAGTTAATACCAAAACTGTAAATTGAAACAAAATGAAATAAATAGCTGTTTACGGAGGATAACGCGTGGCCAACACATCGGCAATTATATTGCTCAAATGCGTCTGGCCAAAGACGCAAATGAACTGGCGCAGCGCGCGGAAGTCGGCATCACGTAAATAGTAAGGGCAGTGCAAGGATCAGAGACATCTGCCTGGCCTGATAACTTGTCCAAGAAAAAAATAAACATCGCAGAAAATTGTGGCAAGGATTGAAGAAATTACAGAAAGTATTCAGTGAAAAAATGTACTGAGAGTAGCAGCAAAGGTAAGCAAAATGTTTCAAATCACCAGAAAATATATCACAGCCACCTCCAAAAACTCGGCAGTTTAGCCGACTAGAGATTGCCAGTCCAGCATGTGTGAAATGGTGTATGGTTTGTATTTTCAAGTCTTAACTTGCGATATTGGCGGTAATTTCTGCACTTGAAAATGATAAATCTGACGCATGAAAGTGTCCATAGGAGATTCAGAAATAATATTTGTGATATTACAAGTGGATTTTAAGACGGATACTTGGTCAAAAAAGTGGCAAATGTTAGCAGGCGAAACATAGCTACATGACCCATTCAGTCACAGAATCATCCCCTGAACTCTGGGTTGGAAGATGGCAGGCGTGTGTCGCAGTTCTCCGGCTGGGTAAGTGGTTTTATGAAGAACTTTGTACTAAATATTTCCCAAGCTAGTGTACTCTATCTAATAATTCTGATTAGGTAATCATTTCAAAGATTTTGAATAAGATAAGTGTATATATCTAAGCAATTGGGTGAAGGGAAATGGAAGATAAACACTAAAAACTTTAGTTTTACACTGATCTACATTGTTCAACATTTTTTTTTTATACCGGGTTGGGAATCAATTATGCATTCCTAAGAGGAATATAATTAAGACTACCATGAAGTTTTCAATGTCCACAATTTAACTCTTGGTTGTATAGGCGGTGATCCGGTGTGGGGTTACATGACCCACCCCCTCAAGCGGAGGGGGTTATCCCCTTGATTTTGAAGCTTAATTTTTCCAAAATTGTTGGCATTTTTGATAAATTTTTACACACTGAAAATATACTAACACTTTTCTGTATAACAACTTGAAACATATTTACTGGAAACATATATAGCTGAAATTATGTTTATCTACATGTACATGTATATGATACCAAAAGTTCGTGTTACGGTGGTTATTTCTAGAACACTTCATTAACTCTAGAACACTTCAATTAACACTTAAACAAGTTTAATATGAAATCATAACCAGCACGTTTTAGTTTTACATGTACGTGTTGAAAATCACAATCTCAACACACATTTTTTTATGACACCTACGGTAATCACTAGATGTTCACAAAAATGTATTTGTTCACAAATGTGTATTAATGCTGCACTGTCTCCCCCGCCCCCCCCCCCCCCACAAATCCCGACAAACATTGAAATCG
>JZLH01S0152912.1:15250-27645 GCA_001188425.1 Eucidaris tribuloides
AAAATCTAATCAGGTTTATTGGTGCCTCATAATAATACTTCACCCAAGTAACATAAAAATCTGACTGGCCGTTCTCAAGTTATCGTGGTAACGAGCCCAAATCAGACATATTTTAGTCTCGGTGATCTTTGACCTTTCAGCTCCAAAATCTAATCAGTTTATTGGTGCCTTATAATAAATACTTCACCCAAGTTTCATCACAATCCGACCATCCGCTCTCAAGTTATCGCGTTAACGAGCCCAAATCAGATATACTTAAGGCCCGGTGACCTTTGACCTTGACCTTTCAGCCCCAAAATCTAATCAGTTCATTGGTGCCTCATTATACATACTTCACCCAAGTTACATGACAATCCGACCAGCCGCTCTCAAGTTATCGCGGTAACGAGCCCAAATCAGACATATTTTAGGCCCCGGTGACCTTTGACCTTTGACCTTTCAGCTCCAAAATCTATTCAGTTCATTGGTGCCTCATAATACATACTTCACCCACGTTACATGAAAATTCAACTGGCCGTTCTCAAGTTATCGTGGTAACGAGCCCAAATCAGACATATTTTAGGCCCGGTGACCTTTGACCTTTGATCTTTCAGCTCCAAAATCTAATCAGTTCATTGGTGCCTCATAATACATACTTCACCCAAGTTACATGACAATCCCACCAGCTGCTCTCAAGTTATCGCGGTAACGAGCCCAAATCAGACATATTTAAGGCCTGGTGACCTTTGACCTTTGAGCTCCAAAATCTAATCAGTTCATTGGTGGCTCATAGTACATACTTGGTCCTAGTTACATCAAAATCTGATCGGGGGTTCTCAAGTAACGAGATCCGGTAACGGACGGACAACCCGAAAACATGATGCCTCCGGCAACTTCGTTGCTGAGGCATAAAAAACAATGTAATTCTCATAAGCAAACAAAACATAAACAATGAATACACCTCTTCTTTACTTGAATTTGAACATGCGTAAATTTTGTTCTCAGTAGTTAAAAGCATATCTGTGCTTACTACTCATGTCCGTTTCCTGTATCATTATTATTATTTATTTATTTCTAGTTTTTTTTGGGGGGGGGGGGGAGGGGGTCAATTGTTTCATGACTAATACATACCTTCCATCATTCTTTCCCAATGGTTCATCATATTGAATACCAATCCAGTAGCCTGGCTTGAAATCTGTTTTACCTGTAAGAGAGAAAATAAATTACATATTTATCACATAAACTCCTACTATGAAAAAACAAACAATTTATAACTAACAATTTATCTATCAACGTATAATGCTACAGTAAGTGCAAAAAGGAGGAAAAAGTATCAGTAAAATCAGTGAATTTTTTTTTATTTTAGATTTGCAGCTACACTAGGCAGTAGTGTGCACAGCCAACCCTTAAACAGGAATTTTTAAACAATTTCGTAAGTATAGAATGCATACATGTTAACTGTATTTTACCAACTTCTTTACATTCTACGGTATAAAATTTCAATATATTTGATAGAACAAGAAACATTTAGAAACCATAGAAATAAATACAAATTATAGCTAATAAGGTGTATGTGAACAGCATTGTATGTGTTATCATAAAAATTACAATTTACTGAAATATAGCACAGATACTAAACACAGATTTGATTTTTCATTTTGAGTGCAGGATCCAATTCCTAGTCATACTGTTTGCTATTCTTAAATTTCATATTCAATCAGTTTTATATGGAAAGGCATCGGGGGATAGCCATAATGTGTCTCGCCTTATTTGCTTACAATCATTCTAGTAAATCAGTTCTGATTAGAAGTGAAATACCAAAAATTGATGCATGACCTTCAACCCCCAAATAGCATTGAAGTCCATGTAAGCCACCTACCATCCAAGTTTGGTTACAAACAGGCAAATGGTCGCAAAGTTATTCAAGTTTCGTAAGCGTTACAAACAGATGCCACTAAGGATCTCTTGGTCTTGCTCTACCACAGTGGCTTGACAAAAGCAGTCCTGTTTGAATCAAACTTTTTCTTGATGTTTGATAATGACTAGAAGTGACCCTTTGGCTTATGTTATCACTCGAGAAATTTATAAATTGATGACACAAATGGTACCCTGGTATACCAAATACAAATCTGCCATTTTGTTGAATTATCTTTTTTAGCACTGTGCCCTGGGTTACAAAACTGAGTAAAAGTTATGGTTGACGAGTGAAAGCAACAACTGAAGGTTCATTTTCACGGGACTTTTTGTAAGTTTATGTCTTTTTGCTGTGCACTTGTGCAGCCTTTACACCATAACCACTGATCTCAGTGATCATAACCGAAGAAAATACATTTTATGGATACAAGAGGGTACTACACAACGCGGTACACCGGGGTAGCGCGTGGTGTATCAATTGCAATTTTGACCCTTCGTAGATACTCACCAACATACTTCACTGTCCCTCTCTTTGTGGGTGGGGCGTTAGGAACGGACGATTCACACCTGGCGCCTACTGTGATGGCGAGGGCTAGCCTCTCTTCCTCCTCGGCTTTCTCAGCCTTCTTCCGCTCCAGTTCGGCCTGCTCCTCCGGGCTGACCTCCTTGAACTGGCCCATCTTGTTCCTCATCTTGAAGGCCCGGACTGAGTCTGTGTAAAGACGGAAGGTAAATGCCAGAGTGTAAAGATTAAAAACCCATGTTTTCTGTTTTCTAAAACTAAAATTCACCTATTTTCTGAAAGTTCTTTATTTTCTAAGATTTAAATTAGGTCTTCTTAAAGTGACAACTCCTCTTTCTTCCATTCCTTCATAAATGCACTGATATTTCTAGCAATTTACCCATGTATGCACATGTAAGATCATTAATCCCAGCATTACCAATGTAGTCACTAATAAGGAAACACTCCAGACCATTATCATGAAATGATTTCATTATGAATCACTGATCTTTTGAACCAACTATTTTGGAATGATTCTTTTAAGATTCCAGTTATTGTGACCTACAAAAGGAATTCAGCAAAATCCCATATTCTGCATGTTTTCTGTGAAATTTAAAATTCTGGTTTCTAGTGAAGACAGATCAAAACAGAAAGACTACAGTTATAATCTTCACACTGAAAGTGCAATGTCTTATTGATAAGACTACCTAAAAAAAAAGATAAGACTACCTAAAAAAAAACAAGAAAATGTGAATGCATGGACATACAGATTGACAACCAGAAAAATTAATGCCTCTGGCTGCCTTACGGGGCAGAGTCATACAAACTTTGTTTATAAAGAATTACCTGTTCTCTTTTCGTAATCATCCTTAGAGATTTCAAACTTTTCCACTTTGGAAACGTCTTCAAATTCTCCTTGCACGCGACTGGTGTCCTTGTCAATAACCTTAAACAAACAAATGGAAATATGACAATAATGAATGATGATTTTAAAAACATCACTGATTCCATTAAAATATTTACTTTCATAATACAGAGTGATTAGGACAATTATAAAATATGTTCACTTTCAAACTAATATTAATGATAACAGTTTGATTGCTGCTAGTATGAAATACATCATCTCTAAGTGCTTCAAAACTATTATTTGAGCAGAGTCATTTCATTTAGGTTGAAATAATTTTATTTGACCCTTACAATACCAAACCATTTTGGTACTTGTTTACTACTGGCAAAGAGCAAAGTATTTTGGCGACATTTTCTGAACAAGACTTGGGTGGCAACATTCCATAGTACAGTGCACTCTCGTCACAAAGAAGTCCTTGGGACCCATGAAATTGTTTCTTTATAACAAAATTTCTTTATATCAGGAATGCGAAAAAAATACAATGCAAAGGAAATCCAAGATATGGGACCACAGATTTTGCTCCTTTGTAATGAAATTTTGTTATATCAGATTGTATCAGTGTTATTTATAACGAGAGTGCACTGTAATCTAGGCAGATTAGACCTAGTCCAATTAAACTGAAAGAATCATGACACACCAAAAAATGGTGCTCATCGTCTTTGGAAAGTTTACAGTTCGCATTTACTTCAACAAAATAATTTATATTTAACAAAATGACTCACCTGGTGTAAAAAATTACTGGATAATTATACCACTCTCACATAATACCAGATGTCCTTTATGAGAGGTTTAATGTCTCTGACACATTAATGGTCAATTAATAATTTTTACAAACTATTATACATACACGAGTGTCAGTATTCACATGTAAACTTTCCTTAATACATAGAATCTACATGTATGAAATTGGGATATTGCAATTTATAGGCCTATCATTTCTTCTTCTTCTTCTTTTTTTTTTCGGGGGGGGGGGGGCAATTCGGTACACAGAAGTCCTAACAAAACAGATCTGTTATCAATTGTAAAGTCTTTAACTCTTTGTGTGCGGGACCGTGAAATCCCTGCGTGCTGACTTTTTTTTCAAGAGCGCTCAGTTACGGGAAATGATATTGAATGACTGACTTCAACTAGCTATAACTTTTCACAACATTGTTTTTAGGAAAAATGTTGCGCAGCAAAGTTGAAGTACATTTTGCAGACCTTCTGATTGCATAAAGGCTATTTGGAAATATACATCTGGATTTTGTAAAGTAATGCCTAATTGCAACCAATACACATGAAGTTCTAAGCATCTTGTTTGATAATATACGACTCCATTCAAATAATACAAGAGGATAAACCACAAGCTGCATATAGAAACCTGATTTGTCACAACTTAGAGATGAGTCACCAAAGGTCAATGAATAGAGATAATGAAGAGATTATCAGTGAAAAGCGCGTCTTATTGTAATTGACTTTGAGTGTTCTTTTCAAACTTTACCTCCGTCTAATCCAGCGTTCTTTTGTATTACGGGGCCATGATTTTTATGGTTCTTTTAGAATCTTACATAATACTCCGTACTTGAGGGAATATTAAACCAATACAAACAGCGAAATACCCGCTTACCATCGGGGAAAAATCAGTATAATCGGGCACGCTGCCGGGAGAGCATGAGTGCGAACTACGCGTGCTGCCGGGAGAGCATGAGTGCGAACTACGCGTGTAAAGAGTTAACTGAAGTTAGAAACCTCTGTGTCATGCATGACTTTTTAGCCTTACATGAATTCTCATGTCGTCTTCCACTGGATATGAACCAAGGAGAGCCGCATCGTTGTCGAGAGGTCCAACCAACTTCCCCTCCGAAGTAAAAAGCTGCAGGTCCATAGAAGGTGCCATTGATCCGGTTATTAGTTCTAGCTTGCCCTGTTTGAAATCAGATACATATCAGATGGGTTGAATCCAGTTCATACTACAAACAATTCGTTGGCTCACTGCAAAAAGGAGTTCTCATCCATAGACAATGCACTGACGTTAACCCCTTTTTGCAGTGAGGCGACAAAATGATGCAGGAAAAAAAACTGACAGAAAGAAACATATTAAACTCACCATTAAAGATTGTGTTCATGATTTGTACATTCCAAAATGAGCTCAGTCCAGAAAAGGGGCTAAAAAAATCATTCATAATGTAACCATGTACACGTATCTAAATCTCTCACAAGACCTTGTAACAGAAAAGTCAATTTAGTGAATATGAATATGATAACCATTAGAAACTCAATTTGCATAAATGCATCATTATACCTTGATATACCTTGATCCAGGATTATTCAGTCTTTGACTGCTGTTCCTATCCGTGGATTCCATTAATTCGGGTAGTCATATGCGTTTATCAATTTGAATATCTGTTTGTCACTAGGTTGGTTGCCAAACGGTATTCTATCATTAAGTGAACACATAACATATTCCCTTCTAATCAAAGCTTGAACTGGGGCAGAAACAAACATGAGTAAAGCTTGACCAGTGGCAAATGACCTTAGCTATGCAGAAACCAGTGAATTCTTCATAATTTAACAATAACAATTGGCCGGTGAAAGCTACAGCCTGCATCTGAATTTCCAAAATGTGCCAACAGAGCAAGTTACACATGGAAGTTGCAACCTGACCAGACCGAAAGCTTCGACCTGTGTATCGAGTCCGGTCGTTTTTCAGAGGTTTTAACAGACGATTTGGACGGACATTTTACATTTACCTGTGTAGAGAGGAGATACTAGGTTAGTATCAAATGTCCGTCCAAATCGTCCGTTAAAACCTCTAAACATGACCGGACTCGATACACAGGTCGAAGCTTTCGGTCTAATCTACTTGACCAAATGAAATGGGCTCAGACTATCGTTAATTATTATATTTTGACAACTGGAGGTTTTTACCCTAAATTTTGAATACCGTAGTCCGTACTTCTACCCATCTTTTTTTCACTGGGTTAAATCTGAACAAAAACAGTAACCTCTGCAAATCAACAATCGTGTCAAAGTTTAAGTTTAACACTTAACTTAAGTTACAGACTCTTTTTCGACAATTTCTGACATTTTCTGGTCGTCTGTCAGACTGTCACACAAATTGACAAAAGACACAGTCACAGAAATGTCAAAATAATAAGAAAATTAAGTTAGTCGAAAAGGTTAACAGTTAAGGAGTCGGTTACGGGGTTATCTATCAGAATAGGTAGATGACAATTTGCAGGCAATTGGGCCACTGAGTAACGAATTACGAATGATCATGTAGATCTATCTGATCAGTATCATCATGTTTAACGTTAGACCTCTCTAACGTTATATTTAAATTTCTGTAGCAGATGCTAACGTTAGACCGAGACCTTAGTCCCATACATAACAAGTCATGTAAGTTATAACTCTACCTTCAATTCTGCAATCGTAATACTCTTTTGAAACGTTTTCTCCGACGCAAAAGAAGTGAGTGAACTAGAAATCTTCAGCTTCACATAACTAGCGGTAATAACAGCGAAATCACCTGCCATTTTTGTAAGAATTCCTGCACGAAGTGACACGATAGACACGCGTGTGGAACTTCGGCGTCGCGAGGAGTGGGATAATCAGAGGTCGAAAATCAGACGATTCGGACTGATGGGAGTTCGCCCGTAGACGATTCGACCAACATACGGCAAAGACATGAAGATTCGGCAGTCGTGCTACTTTCAGTGGCGTAAATCCCGGGGGGATGGGGGATGTATCCCCTTATTTTTCGAAGAGGCGGGGGTGGGGAGGGGTGGCCAGTAAATCATCCCCCCCCCAATTTTCCAAAATTTATTGTTTTTACTAATTAATCATTGAATTGTCTCTAGCTTGAAAACCATTTGCTCTTTTCACAATAATAAGTTGATATTTTTTAGATCCTTCCGTCAGTCTGTTAACTTGTTAAGTGCAAATTTTCTCGCTCGCTTCGCTCGTTCGCACATTGGGACATTGATACTGGCCATGGAAACCCAACTGCAAAATTTAATGCTTATGGTATTAATTGCTTTTATATTACAACAAAAGATCGAGAAACACATTACGTGAAAGGTCTAAAATGTAATCACAATAAAGCTATATGCCAATGTTAAGAGAGAGTGGTATATTTTGCAAGTTGTAGGTGTCCCCTTATCAAGAAATAGCCCTTGTTTTGGGGTGACCCCCAAATTTGGAACTTTTATCGATCATCCCCCCCCCCCCTCCTCGGACCGGATTTACGACCATGGTAACTTTTGCCACACAAACGGGTGAAAGAGCCCCTAAAGAGCCTCCGTAAGTTAACGATTCCAATACAGGAGAGGAGAAACAGGATCGAAGCCCGGCGGCGGGGGGGGGTCGCTCTCCGCACGGCCTGCTACGCACCCGTGTCCAGAAAAAGCGTCGTAAAGGGTCCCTTTTCCACCCCTCGGGCGTCGTCGACGTCTTTTGGAAAAAGGGTAGCTTTTTCAGCACCGTTCGCTGCCAATCGCCACTTAGGGTAGCCTTTTCTCACATGTCACGCCATTTAGGGATACTAATTTGGTTATGTAGATTACGCCATTTAGGGGTGCAAATTTTTTGTGGATCTAATAACATTCTCACAATTGTAAATTGATAATTAGGAGAATCATTTATGAATTGTTAAGTGAACCTATTCGGGTTGCGCAATGTACAATTATGTTTTAGATGAGAAGGACACTTGGGTGGGGGTATCAAGTGATTTGATTTCACTGTTTACGCCACTTAGGGTATCAAATTAGTGGATTCCCTGTTCACACCACTTTAGGGTATCAGAATAAGTGGATTTCCTGGGAGTCACGCCACTTAGGGTAGCTTTTCTGATGTGTTACGCCATTTAGGGTTGCAAATTTGGTTATATAGGTTACGCCGTTTAGGGTGCATTTTTGAGGATGTTGGATACGGGTGGGAGACAGGCCGTGTGGAGAGCGACCCCCGGATGATCAAAGCCCTCGTAAAGAAAATTTTAATTTTTTTCCCCCGTACTTCCGTGCTGCTTTCGCCTTTACCCCTGACACTACCAATCATTACTACTATTACTACTACTGTTACTATTACTACTACTACTATTACTATTACTACGACTACTACTACTACTACTTCTACTACTACTACTACTACTACTACTACTACTACTACTACTACTACTACTACTACTACTACTACTACTGCTATAATCCTACTACTACTAGTACTACGACGATTACTGCTACTACTAATCCTCTACTAATAGTACTACGACTACTACTACAACTGTTACTACTGTACTCCTACTTCTACTGCTATTACTACTACTAGCTATCAGTACGACTACTACTACTACTACCTACTACATGTACTACTATTACTACTACTATATTACGACTACTACTACTACTATATTATTACTACTACTACTACTACTACTACTACTACTACTACTACTACTACTACTACTACTACTACTACTACTATACTACTACTACTTTACTACTACTCTACTACTACTACTACTACTACTACAACGACGACGACGAAGACGACTACTAGGCCTACTACTGCTACTACTGTAGACCTACTCCTACTACTACTGATAGGCTACAACTACTATTCAGTACTACTACTACTACTACTACTACTACTACTACTACTACTACTACTACTACTACTACTACTACTACTACTACTACTACTACTACTACTACTACTACTACTACTACTACTACTACTACATAACTACTATTAACACCGGCCCTCAGATGCTGCAACACAGAGGTCGGGGAGGGGAATGCCCTCAAGCCCATATACCTCACGAATTCCCATAGATCACGGAAGAGTTGGTTCTCTCTCCACCCTGTGCCTCACAAAAATATACAAATTACAGTCAAACCGGTCTATAGTGACCACCCAAGGGAAACAAAATATGTGGCCTTTAGAGGCAGGTGGCTGCTATGGACAGGTTCTTTTACACATGAATTGTCTCCGGGGGAATTATTTGAGTGGCCACTATAGACAGGTTGGCTGCTATAGAGAGGCGGCCGCTAAGACAGGTTTGACTGCATGTGATTATTCGGCCATTGATCAGATATGTTGGCCCCAAATATTTTTTTTTTTATATTATTGATTATGTTCGTTCGCGGGAAAAAAATCACGATCGATGGGAACCGGTGTTCAGCATAAAGGGTCCTTTTCAGCAAAAACAGGTCTTCCGTGCCCTTTCGCTCCCCTTCCCCTCCATTTCCTCCTCTTCCCCTCCATCCCCCCTCTTCCCCTGTCCCTTCCCTTTCGCTCCCCTTCCCCTCCATTTCCTACCGTACCCTGGCATCCCACTCTTCCCCTGTCCCTTCCCTGTCTTTCCCTTTCCTCCCCTTCCCCTCCATTTCCTCCCCTTCCCTTTCCCCTCCATTCCCTCCCCTTCCCTGTCCCTTTCATTTCCCTTTCCTGCTTCCCCTCCATTTCCTCTCCTTCCCCTCCATCCCCTGCCCTCCCCCTGTTCCTTCCCTTTCCTTTCCCTCCCTCCTCTTCCTCTCCATCCACTCCCCTCCCCCTGTCCCTGTCCCTTTCTTTTCCCTCCCTCCCCTTCCACTGACATCCCCTCCTCTTCCCCTGTCCCTGTCCCTTTCCCTTTCCTCCCCTTCCCCGTTCCTCCCCTCACCTTCCCCTCCATTTCCTCTCCTTCCCATCCTCTTCCCCTGTCCCTTCCCTTTCTTTTCCCTTTCCTCCTCTTCCCCTCCATTCCCTCCCCTTCCCCTCCATCCCCTCCCCTTCCCCTCCATTTCCTGTTCTTCCCCTCCCTCCCCTTCCTCTTTCTCCCGGCTTCCCCTCCCTCGCCTATCCCCTCCCTCCCCTTTCCTATCCCCCTTTCTCTCCGTGTGTGTGTCTGTTTGTCTGTGTCTATGTTTGTGCGTGTGCGTGTGTCTCGTGTCTACGTGTGTGTGTGTGTGTGTGTGTGGGTGTGTGTGTGTGTGTGTGTGTGTGTTATGTGTTGGTGTGTGTGTCTGTGTGTTATATGTGTGTGTTGTATCTCAATCACAGGGCCCTTCAATTTAACAAACACGTCTGTGCTTCTTGAAGGGTCCTGCATTTCTAATTTTTTTTCCAATTATTTCAACTTAAAGGTTAAGTTTTGTTTTGTTATTAATGATTTATGTTCGTATGAAATAATTCATGTTGTATTAACGTTAATTTTATTATCAGAATATACATCTATATATTAAAACGCAATTACGTATTGATATATTTAATATGAATGTATCTCTGTTTATTATGATTATTGTGACTTGTGTATTAACGAAAATTGTATTGTTTGGACAATTGTAATTACATCGCGTTAAACCTTGTAATTTTGTTATACTGATTTTTTTTAATGTTTGGAAACTTAAAAAATGAAATGAATGAAAGAGATGTAAAGGGGGAGGGGAGGCTGTTTGATCACTTAAAACACCCCTGCGAACGCCTATGCCCTATGCATCAAATTGTATGAATTTATAATCATAAATTAATACACACAACAAAGAAAGTAACTACCCCCTTTTTCAAAGTACTACATTTTTTTTAACGAAATAAGTTTTAGCAAAATAATTTGGCAGGAATATTTCTACACTCATTGTCTAACCTCTGTGTGAAAATAAGATTAATCCGTGAAGCCATGCATGAGTGAGCACGCATTAAAGGCAATAATGCCACTTTTCAAAAGTCACAGGAGTCATCTCTTATGCCAAAATAATGGTAAATAATGGTGTTTTTGGCTTTGTTTATAAAGCGTGCTCTCTGAACCATGACATGGTTACAACCTCTTATGTTCGTACAACATGTAAAAATACATTTTCCTGAAAAATATCGGATTTCAATTTTTTCAATAAACTTAATGGATTTTACGATTTTAAAATTGAGGAAGGGTGGACATTTTTAAATTGAACTCACTGAAGCGTAAAATATGCGAAAAGTGCCAAAAGAGGTGAAAGGGGGTTAAAGGCAGGGGATCTCTTTTGCATGCATGCCTAAAAATTAACATTGTGTAAATACAATGGCATTTAGAAGAAAATCACATCTGGGAACCTTTAGCAAAATATAGAAGCTAGAAACTCAGTTTTAGTGGAATTATAGTGACCGTTAGACTCAGATTTGATTTTTTTTCTCGCGAGAAAAAAAAAATCCTGCCATAAAACGTACACTAAACGGCTATTGTTTTTCTTTAATTTGCATTTTTCAAATTCTAGGCAGTCACTGACCCCCAGATTTCACAGACATGCCTTTCATCAATAACCTAAGGGCATGGGATATCTTTTCCTGGTCTGCGGGGATGTTTGCAAATGAGATCCACTACCTTTAAACGATAGATGATTAACATAAATAGCGCTTAATCATTCAACAGAAACATAATTTGTCAAAATCCTGCATCACAAATCCCTCAAAATGACCCTTGTGACTTTTGAAAAGTGACTTTTTGACTTTTATACGTGCTCACTCGTGCATGACTGGATGGATCAATCACATTTTCACACAGAAGTTAGTTAATTAGTGCAGAAACACCCTTGCCAAATTATTTTGCTCAAAACCGTTCCTTTCAAAAGTTACGGTATTTTGAAAAAGGGCGTAATTACTTTTTTTTTGTTGTGTTCATTTGTATTCATATTCTTCTACGTAAATTTTTATCACTGATATTTAATTTTCAATTTCTATTTAATCGGGTAAACAAAATTAAACTGGCATTGCAAATATATATATATATATATATAAAACAACTTCGGTATCAATCAATACAAATGTCATGAGGCAATTAATTTACATTATACAGTCGGGTATAGGCCCTATACCAATAACAATTAGATATTGCACGTGCAGAGAAAATATGAAACAAATACAAAATTTATCAATGTTACGTCACAATAATAAACATTGCAAATATAAGAAAAACAAATTGAACAGATAGGCCTACAGGGAACAGATGATGGATTGGTACTTTAATGGTTGTCAATGAATTGACTATGGCACAAATTGTTTACAAAAGGAAAAGGAGTAATTGACATTAGGCCTAATTGACATTGACAGAATATGCTAAACAGGATCAGTCCCGGGGGGGCAGTGCCATTACAACGTGTACACCAT
>JZLH01S0152931.1:6489-17004 GCA_001188425.1 Eucidaris tribuloides
CATGCATTTTTTTTTGTCAAAAGGGCCAAGAGGGTGTTTGAAATGTCAAGTAACTACGAAAACGTAAATGTTGATTTTTCTTTAGCAATAAGAGGGGCAATACGAGAGGGATACAACGGAATAAGGGGCTGGGGAGGGGGTTGGCAGATTTGGCGACTATATTGGGAGATTGGGAGGATTAGGGGATCCCCCCCCAAACAAAAAAAATGAGTGAACGAGGTGCGTGGTGCAGCTTCATCGGCGCAAAGCGCCGATGAAGCTAGTTTAATTATCATCTGGAAACCAATTCACATATATAATGAGCTGTAACCTTTGACCTTTGACCTGCAGACTCCGAATTCGAACGTGACCTATATTTTAGTGTGATCTACCAACACACCAAAAATATTCAAAATTCATCAAATACATGTATTTTAAAGTTATCATGCGGAAACCAATTAGGACGGATAGACGGACGGTCAGATGCAACGCTTAATGCCGTCTCGAGACTTTGTACTCGGGAGCATAAAAACAGCACGACAATGGGTGAATGACATGTAATCCACATTTTGTATACCTGGACACTGTCAGATCTTGTTACCAAACAGACTTTAGACTCTACATTCTGTACTGATATTCATATTTCATCAACCATTCCCTAATTCTTCAGTATTAATTAATAAATACATAACATGTATATTCAAACCAACTCATCCGTTCTTATTCTTTTAACACCATGTAGTTTTAAAGTGTTTACTAGATACCGCCCTTTGAAAACTTTGACAACCTTTCTATAGTTCACTGCCTTTGTGACAGAATAATAATAATAATAATAATAATGAGTATTTATGTGCGCTGTACACAAATGTACCATAGCGCTTACATAGAAATTAATATACATATATAACAAAAAATGCCATCTTTACATTGTTATCTCACTGTGGAAGGCAATTTAAGCGATCGAAATGGTGGGATTACCTCATCAAAGAAATTCCGAAACCACAGTTTGTTTCCGAGTGCCATGTATAATTCAGGACTATCTGCACTTGGAAAGTTTTTAGCAAAGCATTTAGGTAATGTATAGTGGCCACTGAAATGATTCCCCTGGAGGCAAGTTATGCTTTTAAAAACCTATACATGTATATAGCAACCACCTGTCTATGGAGGCCACATTATTTTCTTCTCCCTTGGATGGCTGTTAATCAGGGACGTAGTCGAGGCCGGCCTCGAGGCCGGATTTTGCCGGCCTTGGCCTCAGACCGAGTCACGTGTACAAAGTCTATGGGAAAAATATTTTTCCAGCGGCCTCATGACTCGAAACGGCCGGCCTCAACTACATCCCTGTTGTTAATAGACATGTCTCATTGTAAGTGACATGATAAAGCACTTATGAAATCCTTGGTAGGCAATGGGAGTGCAATGCTCTATCAGAAAAAGTTGAAACTAACCATCTGCTATGTTAAAGGCCCACTGTCCTAACAGAATGGAACATCACCCTTATTTGACTAAATGAATAAAAAAAGGTGCACTAATGATATCCATAATGCAATGAAAACAGCCATCATGGTGTGGAAAAATACATCATTTGTTTGCCTCCTGCAATGTGTAGACTATGGCTCCGCAACAGTCCATGTTCGTGAATATGTGTGTGTGCCTGTATTCCAGAACTAGATCTCATCCTCTCTGTTGTTGAGCTGACCGCTGACAGTGGACCTTTAAAGATAGATGTCAGTGTATTTTTGACGACACCGTGTGAAGGTCATCGTGTGACTCGACCTTGTCCGCTGCTAACTGCTGTCCTTGAATACATCCAGGAGGTCGTAGGCAATCTCCGACATATCGAAGGGGGTGTGGTCTCCACCGGGAGAGAGGAAGGCAGAGAAGGTCATTGTGTGAAGGTCATCGTGTGAACCGACCTTGTCCGACGCTAACTGCTGTCCTTGAACACATCCAGGAGGTCGTAGGCAATCTCCGACATGTCGAAGGGGGTGTGGTCCCCACCGGGAGACAGGAAGGCAGAGAGGATGCCCTTCTCCCTGGTACCCTGGAGGAACTCCGATATCACCTGCCATCGCTCCTAGCGACAAAAAAGGGGAGAAATGGAATTTATGATTGCCAAATCTAACTCTTAACATGCCGGAGGATTTAAAATCTCTATGGACTTCATGTGTATTATTGAGTGCAGATCTGCGACTTCGGCACATGCAGAATTAAACCATCATACCATAATTTTGACATAATACACTTTTTAAAAAATCTATCAGAGGCATTTTTCAACAATGTTCTCAGTTTTTAAAAATCTGAGCTACATGATCCTCTATGCTACTATAGATCTCTGATAAGGTCTTAAAATGAAGCCCTGAAAAAAAATCACAGTTTAAAATGATTATGAAGTGTTTTTAAAAAGTGAAACTCAGTAAGTTACTATTCCAGTTTAATCCCATAGACTGTTGTGTCACAGAATATATGACCCAAAGACATTGATTCAGGCAATGATATTTATGTGCACATAGTTTGAACATACTATATTAATCCCACACCAAGTGGCTGCCAACCTGTCTATAGAGACCACCTGTCTATAGTGGCCGCATTTGTCTTTTCCCCATTAGCAGCCATTATACAGATTTTGTGCGATGAAGAGTACTTACATTGTCTCTATCCTCATCTCCAAATTTATACAGAGGCAAGGAGGGCAGTCTCTGGAGAGGATAGATGGACTCCATGAATGTTGTCCCAAACAGGCTCTTCATCTGCTCCTGGTCTCGCTAACAAGATAACAAACAAAAATCAGCAATGAAATCAAAGGTAAATGACATCATTTGAGTAGTCCTCAACTCGGGGTAAAAACTATTCTAGAATCAAGTAAACTATGCAAGGATTCTACGGTGAAAATTTAGAAGTCAAATTTGTCATTTCAAAAGATCTACCATCAGTTTTCATAGTGACAGGCAAATTTGTAGTGTAGGCTTCTATGGGGATTAAATCTATTGTGCCCCAATAAAATTAAACTGCTGGCCTGTTCAAGCTTGATTATCTCCTCAAGTAAACAAACTCAAAACAAATCCTTCCAGCCAGGAGATCCACACCTGATGGTATACATTTGGTTTATCTTTCAACCAGTTTGGTTCTAAAGGCATTTTTTATTTCTCCCAATCATGTCACTGAGCTTCAATGTTTTAACCAGCATTGTAGTCAAGCTGGCCTCAACTCCTCAAGACTAAATCTTAACGAGGTGAGTTCTGAATTTCAAATGGACTAATAAGTAATAAAAGGACTAATGACTTGATCACAGAAAAAATTGGAGTCAGTGAAGAAAATGGACATTTGGCTCCTGTGAAACATCATAAAATACAGAAATATGGTCAGTGGCGATGTAGACCCGACAAGTTTGGTGTGCCGAGTGTAAGACCTGTGGTGCAAGATAGCAGATTTCAGGGTTGCCAATTCTCCCGCATTAAGCATGAGACTTGTGCATTTTGGCCCTTTCTCACGCAATAATTTGTATTAATTTTTCATGCATTTCTATTTGGTCCCCTCAGGTATATCACTAACCTATGGGAATCTCACGCAAATTGATTAGCAACCCTGAGAATTCATGGCAAAAATCGTGTTGGTTGCCAAAGATTCCACTGGGTGAATAATATCATTCAGTGGTGTAATGGACTGGAATCGGCTACAGACAGAGCTGTTGAGTGCCTACACTTTTCTTGGGCAAAGGGATATTCAGTCACAGCAAAATGTGTGCCTAAGACAGACATAATAGCCCCTGATATCTTCAAGCACATAACAAGCTGCTTAGCTTAATTGAACCTGTCATGACCATGGGGGTAATAATAAACAGCGCATAGGGGCATGCAATAAGCTATGTGTTATGGACCATACAAGAATGGAATACTATTATTATTATTAAGCCGCCGGTTCGGATAAGTCCATTGAACGATTGACCTCGTAATACCACATCGTCTTGAGCCTGGCAGAGAGTTGTTAGCAAATTCTCTAAGCAAAATGTTGTTAATAGTAAATTGCTAGTAACATGAAAACCATTGGCTTATTTCACATGAAATTAAAGTATTGTGATCTTTCAGATCCTTCTATCAGTATGTTAGGCAGAAATATGGAATAAGTTTCCTTTTTTTTCAATTCAGAGGCAATTTACTGTTAACGCCATTTTGCTTAGAGCATTTTGCTAGTGACTTTCTTCCAGGTGCACAACGATATATCTATCTTTGATCACTGAATAGCTCTTCTGTGGTGAGACATTTGAGAGCAACCATTCCTGAAGTCATGGCTACAATAATTGCTTTTGATACATTCCATTGAGAAGAATACCCTCGCCTGTCACATTCCTGAGCGTGCATCTCGTGCATACATAATTTATCACAGTGCTTCTGCATTGAACTATCCACTTTTTCAAATGTCTGCCTACACAAGTATCGTACGAATGACCTTTCTTCTGCACACGCACTGCACATGTGCAAATTGTAACTCCAAACTGGCTTATGGCAAAAATCACGGATTTCCCTCCCCCTGATGGCATACATGCATCAAGTCAACAAATTTGGGGTCTAGTACACAACTGACTAGTACTTGCAGTATGACATACCTTATCAAGTTTCTTATTCTTCTTCTTGTCTGCCCAGGAACTCTGTAGAAGAATTGAAAAATAACAAGTGGTGTGAGATAAGGATAATATGTGCTGATTACAATAATACATACTTATCATTGGTCTCTCTGACATTCATTTCTAGTTTAAAGGTACGGAATTTCAATTACAACCCTCCCATAACACAGCAAAACATTATTCATGTCCTTACGACATTTAAACAATATTTGCCTGTGAAATCTGAAGATAAGAAATCGCCTAGATTAATAGTTGTGTAGTGTATGTTCTAGGCACACTATTCCAAATGTCACTATATTTCACGGACCTACAGTATAGGTCCATGGGTATATCAGATTGATTACAGTACTTATGTAATACCAGTAATACCAGACAGTTGTGCTGGAATGCATCAGACACAGTAAAAGGAATGCAAGGTCATCTGCGTGTACAGTACAAGTGTATTACACCATGGAGGTAAAAGAGACCTACATGCACTGTCTAAAAATAGACTGGTACCACTTGTAAAATTTGTGGAAATGTAGATCAAAACTTGAATCAAAGTCAAACATTTACTAATAATTCCACTAAAACTGCGTTTCTAGCTCCTACACTTTCCTAAAGGTAGTTAAATGGGATTTTCTTCTATATACCAGCGCTTTTGGCACAATGTTGAATTTAAGGCGTGCAAAAGAGACACCCTGAGATTGTGTCCATGATTTGCAGTAAATAAGGTAAAATCATTTATCACGTAAAGATCCACATAAAGCTTCACCTCTCACAAAAACATTGAGGCTGAAAAGTCAGATCTGGTGAAAACAAACGCTGATGAATTTCAACCAGAATCGAGCGACATAACATTGCTCACTGAATTTGACTTTTATACAGCTGTTTAACTAACTTGACTGCCAGACCCGATTCATGAATCATCAACTGAAAACTAAATACCTGGTGATCAAAACTTACGAGGTCAAAAACTCACCCTAGATTATCAAACAATCTTTGCTACCATTGGACGGTCTAAACTTAAAACAGTGGGTGAAAGCTACATCATGCTCTGAACACGATGCGACACTGTTCAGAAAATAAAGCTTGAGCAATGGCCCAGTTTCAAATGATTCATATTTGTTTCAAAAACTTTACAACATAAAACGGGTCAAATGCCCACGTAATGACACCGTGATGGAGATGGAAAAGGTTTATATTTGTCTCATAATTTGTATGCTAGTTTACTTAGCTCCTGTTTTTTGTTCTTGTGTAAGGAACACCCATTTATTTATTAAAAATTTCTTCCAATGTTCAACATTAATCAGCTGTATTTCGTCTCTCCTGCCTGCCATCTTTAAAGCACTGCGAACGTAAACACAGTTCCCGTGCACGCACGAATGAAGGATGTCGATAGAAGGGTCGTTTTCAGTCCTATCAGTATACTGAGGGCACACCACATTTCAAATACCAAGAATTCAATGTTGTACTTGGGCAGGTGGATTTTCCCTTGGGCATTTGACTTTGAAAAGTGACCTGCCCGACTGGCTAGTATAAAAAAGTTCCACAATCCCAGCCCCACATTAACCCTATATTAACTGGGGGGGTCAATTTGACCCCCCCTCGACGAATTTCGCGACCATGCCGCCGCGCAAAATTTTTTGATCGCGTCGCTCGCTGACTTTTTACTTTCAAGTCTTGCGCATCTTTTGAGACCATTTTCGCGAAAATCGGACGTACCGTTATGACGCTGCGCGACTTTTTATACATGCATGTCAACCCCCAAATTGCTCAAAAACGTGATTTCGTGTACAAAATCAATGGAAATTGTGTTTTCAGCCAAAAATCATAAATGTATGATTATTGTTGCTTTTACTGGTTGAAATGAATTAATTTTATGCTGTTTATGATTACAAAAGTGTCCCCAACAAATTTCATCGAAAAAACAATAGAAAACAAAAGGTCGAAAAAACAAAGAAATACATAAGAAATTCACAAAACAATAAAATACATAAGAAATTAATTCCAATTCGGCAAATTTTTTTGAAGATAATTGTGAGAAATGTCAGAATGAATATTTTCACCAAAAATTAGTATTCTACTAGCTATTGTAAGTGAGTTATAGGCGAAAACATAATTTCATGCACTTATTTGCATAATTAATTACTTAAAAAATAGAAAAAATAATTTTTTGAAAATTTTACTATACAGTCGTGCAGTTTACATCTGGCTCTATGCGTATGCAAATTTTCGCGGCGATCGCGCGATCGGCGGCCGAGATCTGAAGGGGGGGTCAAATTGACCCCAACCCCAGTAAAAACCTGGTCTGAAATAGCCCAGTTAAAATAGGGTTAATCCAAATGGTATACTGATTATTATTAAATTCTTACCCTCAGTGCATCCATCATATCTGGATACCTCGTAGCATCAGGGAAGTTGGACAACACAGGGCTGTGAATTAAATCTGATGCACACATACACAAACAGAGAGTGAGAGAATGTAAAATCAGCTTAAAGGTATTTGCTAACATTTACCACAGTTAAAAAAAATCTGAGCTACATGATTCCCCATGCTACCATTGTCTTTGATAAGGTCTAAAAATGACGCCCTGAAAAAATTGTATTTCAAAATGATTATTTAGTGCCTTGAAAAAAGTGAAAATCGTAAGTCGATCGGATTCACCTGCCCATTTTCTCCCATAGACTTACTGTGTGTACACCTAGGCTATTTAAACTCGCCCCGAGTTTTAATTGTTTATTCATGCATAACTTGCCATTGGCAGTGAAACTTTCCAAACTTTTTTTATTCTAGGGTGTTTATTTGTCCATATGAACATTACTATGTAGTTCAGATATCAAAATTTGACAATTTTTTAAATTAAAGCTCCACAATGTTAGCCTATCACTTTAATGAGCTCAAGTCATTCACCAAAATTTCTTAAAATTTGACAAGCTAGTCTAAAAAGATTATTATTTCTTTTGCAACTGAAACCATTCATATGGCACAATATACTAATTAGTATGTCATATATATCTATAACAATGAAATTGTTTTGTTGGATTTTTCTAACAAGTTGTATGTACATGTTATTGTTAATTCAATATTAAATGTATTTGTAAACATTTCATTCTGGATTAAAAAAGGTGTGGATCCAGCAAAATACATGTATGATCACCTAATAAATAACAAAATTGTAACAAAATGTTTTACATGGAAAAATGTAGTAATATTTGCCTAATAGATGATTTTTCAGCTTTTATAAATAAAGATTCTGTAGTTTGGATACAGGTAATATCTAAGCCATGACCAATGAAAATAGCATATAATTTTCATTCACAACATATCATACACTGCACATCACATTTTGAATGATTTTTTTGTTCAGAATCATCTCACCTGCATTCTGCAGATCGATTCTGTCTCTCAACAAAGCATCGGCCTGAATCTTGCGGTAGTACATGAGGAAAGGAAGATAGGAGGCCGAACTGACAACTGTCTCAGGCAGCAGGCTAGAATGTTAAGATGAAAAAGATTGACAATGAACAATGATAAAAGTATATAATAACTTGGAATGAAATCAGTAAATTTACACAAGTGTTACATAGAGGCATTATTTCTGTGTTCATTCTTCATGCTCAAAACAATACATGCAAATTCAACCATGTAATACAGAATAAAACATGTGTTCCTTCAAGTCGATTTTACAACAACAACAAAAAAGTTATCCATTGTGCAGGGAGAAGTGACAGTATAGTTAGTCACAGAACTTGTCAATGATTTTCAGATAAAGGCTCCATTATGTGGCATCTTTTTGGTGCAGTGCAGTGTTTGAAATATAGAAACTTTAGTGAGCAGTACTTTTATTACTACCACACATGCATACACATACACATGGGCATACACATACACAACACACACACACGCACACGCACATGCACACGCACACGCACACGCACGCACGCACACACACACACACACACACACACACACACACACACACACACACACACAGACAAACACAGTCAACCAATCTGCTGAGAGAAATATGATCTATATCTTACTCAAGCATTGCTTTCTGCTCTTTGGTGGGTGTGAGGAATTTGAACTGCAATCGTGGCTGTTTGTTGGCCGATATAATGGAACGGAATTTACTTGTGCTACCTGAAAATGGACAGAAAGGAAAACAAGATAAAACAAAATAAAACAGACAGCAAGCTTCAAGACATCTTTCACTAATTGTACATATGATAGAAATGGGCCAGTTTACATACCACTAAGTATCAAGATAGTAACGTTAAAGGCAAAGTTGAGTTTGTGTTCACTTTTCCAAATTCAATCACATACAAGGAATATTTGCGATTTGTTATATTTTCTTTGCAAATCACTGGTAATCAATTTGTTTTCAGAATATTTTATTTTGTGTTACACAACATACATGTTAGAGATATTGACATAATTCAACCTTGTATGTCAAAAATGTAAAGTGATCAGGAAAGCCAAAAAACATGGCTGCCTTACAACACAGTAACAAATGAGAAATTAGTCTTTTTACTAGGCAACGGTGGCTCTATTTCTCAAATTTGTTGTGCGATTTGGACAGAGCAAAATTTGGCTATTACATAAAAACCTGATTTCCATTTAAAATTGAGATAAGAGGTTTTGACCTCCCTTCAGTAATATTTGAATTTGACTCATTCATCGTGATGACTCTTTTCTGACTGTGTACAAATCAAGAATATGATTCATTGTAAAGTAAATTTACATGAAATGTGGGTCATATCATTTTGAACAATTTCACAGGAAAACCATATGTTATCAGTCTAATGTCATTTGATATACAGATTCTTTGTAAAGACGAACACATACATGTACATGAATGCAAATAAAAACACACAAAATCCCGCTTGTGTTACAGAGTACACATAGTTGTACATGTATACAGAAACACACACACACAAACAAACATACACAAACACCCTTGTGTTATATAGCTAAAACTATAAAGCTAAATATGGATTTTCTTATTGAAAACAGAAAACCACACACACAATTACAACATTTCAAAAGGAATGGAGGGTTACATTATCAATCCCACATCACCTACACAAACACAAGGATTTAGCAAAAGGAAAGAAAAGGAAGAAAGACAAATCATGATTAAAGAAACTACAGAAAGACAGATAAAATTGAAAATCTGACAAATTTAAGACTGGTCTTGGCACAGCCCGAGTTCCAAATTAAGAGGTAGTTCAGGGATCAAAGTTATGTTGTCAATTGGGGATGAATATTAGTAGACCACAAAACCAAAATGACAGCAACACAACTTTTGAATTTAATCAATGTCTGTTTTCCACACACACAGGTACTTAGACTCACCAGCCTTATCTACATATATAAATGGTTGCAATATAATGAAAAGAAGGATCAATCTGGAATATATACACGACTCATAAAGGAAAGATTGTTACATATACCAGTATCCAAATTAAACATGAAGGTAATGTTATCCAAAATGAATTTGCAAAAGTGATTCTGGAGAACATGAGTAAATTCTTTGCATGAATCACAATCAACACTTACTGTAAAATTTGACATTATTGCACTATTCATTTTATGTGCTCAGCTAGGTAGATTTCACATTTTAAATTTCACTAATGGGCCCTCAAAATACCATGATAACAAGGAAAATCAGATATGTATACGTCCCTGTGAAAGTTATTCTTATCCTTATTATGGAGGATTCTTAAATTGGCAACTTGATCCCCTTTTGAGATGAAAGTGTGGAGAACTGCCTATTGGTTTTGTACACAAATTTTCACAAATTTACATTTGTCTGAAATGTCAGCTGACAAGGTAACCAATTCTTTCAGAAAAACTTGTAAAATCATCTTAGCTGGGACATACTAGTACAACAGGCAAAAGGCAATCAGATATTTCCAAAAAAATGAGA
>JZLH01S0152931.1:17054-28391 GCA_001188425.1 Eucidaris tribuloides
TTACAACATTTCAAAAGGAATGGAGGGTTACATTATCAATCCCACATCACCTACACAAACACAAGAATTTAGCAAAAGGAAAGAAAAGGAAGAAAGACAAATCATGATCAAAGAAACTACAGAAAGACAGATAAAATTGAAAATCTGATAAATCTAAGACTGCTCTTGGCACAGCCAGAGTTCCATATTAAGAGGTAGTTCAGGGATCAAAGTTATGTTGTCAATTGGAAATAAATATTAGTAGACCACAAAACAAAAATGACAGCAACACAACTTTCGAATTTGATCAATCTCTGTTTTCCACACACACAGGTACTTAGACTCACCAGCCTTATCTACATATATAAATGGTTGCAATATAATGAAAAAGAAGGATCAATCTGGAATATATACATGACTCATAAAGGAAAGATTGTTACATATACCAGTATCTAAATTAAACATGAAAGTAATGTTATCCAAAATGAATTTGCAAAAGTGATTCTGGAGAACATGAGTAAATTCTTTGCATGAATCACAATCAACACTTACTGTAAAATTTGACATTATTGCACTATTTATTTTATGTGCTCAGCTAGGTAGATTTCACATTTTAAATTTCACTAATGGGCCCTCAAAATACCATGATAACAAGGAAAATCAGATATGTATACGTCCCTGTGAAAGTTATTCTTATCCTTATTATGGAGGATTCTTAAATTGGCAACTTGATCCCCTTTTGAGATGAAAGTGTGGAGAACTGCCTATTGGTTTTGTACACAAATTTTCACAAATTTACATTTGTCTGAAATGTCAGCTGACAAGGTAACCAATTTCTTTCAGAAAAACTTGTAAAATCATCTTAGCTGGGACATACTTGTACAACAGGCAAAAGGCAATCAGATATTTCCAAAAAAATGAGAATAAGTTTAACATTTGTGTACAAAACAAATGGGAGTTCTCCACAATTTTGTCTCAAAAAATAAGTGATAGAGTTTCCAATTAAAGAATCCTTCACAATGACGGTTAAATAAAATTTGAACATTCATAACTCTTGAATGGTAAGACCAAATTTGCTCAATCTTTCACTGTTTCATTTCTTTTATTGTACTGTATCTCTAAATACAAGAAGATGCTTGGGTTTCATTCCACTTCATACATAAAATATTTTTGCACCCATCATCACATTCAGGGGCCTATCACAGAAAACTTTGACCAGAGAAATTTTTCTGGTTAAGTATGATTTCACCATTCATTTTACTATGGGAACTCAGGTTAAAATAACCATGAAAGTTTTCTCTGGTTAAAGCTTTATGCAATAGGCCCCAGGTATTACAGGGAAATAAACAGATTGGAAGTAGTCCTGAATTTAGGAAACAATGCTCCCAGAATCAAGAATACTGTTCAAAGTTTCTGCTGTGAAAATTTCAGTCATGCATTTCCTCTTTGTTATATAATTATCAGAAAAAGCTGTGATCACAGTGAAACTTGTTGTGTAGCTTGCTATTGGATCAATTTATATCTGGGCCACTGTGTAAGAGTGCTACATAAATTAATTATCGTATTGTATTGTATCGTAATACGAGAAAAAATAATGATGTGCAATGTGGGCAACTAACTTTAAAACAAGTTGAATAACAATGAACATGGCCATTATATCAAATTGGGAGGAATCATTTCCCTGTTGTATCACAATGGTGTATAACACATCGTAAAGAAAATAGGATTTTTATTGATCACTCACTTCTTCTGCTAATTGCTGGATCAACTTCAACATCTTGTTCAAATGGTGTTCCTCCGTGAACCGGCAAGTCATAAAGTCTAGAGTAAAAAACACAAAAGGCAATGTTAAAGACACTATAAAATATTGTCAAACTTTGTTATCTGACATATGTGACAGTGTTTGAATGGACAAATAAACACCCTAGAACACAAAGGTTCAGACAGTTATGCTATCACTTGTAAAATATGTACAGATAACAATTGGCACATGAATTATTTTCAGCAAATGAAAATTCTGCAACACAGCAGTCTATGGGGCAAAACTGGAATGGTCTGTCAATTATTTTACTTTTTTAACATACTTAATGATCATATTGAACTGTAATTTTTTCAGGGCTTCAGTTTTAGACCTTATCAAAACATAAACATCAAATTCTCCCTTTTGGAAATCATAATTTACCATCAGATATAATCCACAGATCCATTTATACCTTCACTCATTAATCACAACAACTTTCTGTACAGCAGCATATTTCTTTCAATTGCATGCTGCATTATGGGTCTAGCTTCAATGGTGTACCAAAGGCTTTACTGCAATGCACTCTCCTTATAAGTTATATATTTATTGTATTTATGTACTTATTCATTCATTCATTTACTTATTTTATTTGTTTATTTAATTATTTGTTTATTTATTGATTTATCTATTTATTCATTCATTCATTTGTATATTTAACTATCTACCAGTACGTATTTATTCATTCATTCATTTATTTAAGAATTTCATTTATTTATTCATTTTATTTATTCATTCATTCATTTATTTAAGAATTTCATTTATTTATTCATTTTATATATTTAATAATCAATAATTTGTTTATCTTACTCATTATTTATGAACTCATTTATTTGAAGCACACGCTAATATTAATCTAATTACAAAATTTCCATCAGATAAATTTCATGACTTGAAAACATCTTACTTGTTCATGATTGGTGCACCTGTCGCTGTGTCGTACAATGGGAGGTGAACCCAACCACAGCTGAACTCTCCCTTCTCGCCAGTTTTCTGGTATTAACACAATGTAAACAATCATAAACAACTAATAAACAAATGTAGACTACAGATAAACAATCACAGATAATTCAACATGATTTGTAAACATGTCATGCTGCAACTTATAGCTGTTATGTCTGGTACATGTCAAACATACTTTGTGACAATCTAAGAAAAAATATAGGGCAATCTTAGGACTTGAATTATCTTTTTAGGTGACAGGGATAATAAAGAAGAATGTAACACATAGGCAATATTAAATAATCACTGCTAGAAAAGTCTCAAAGTGTGATTAATAAACATATGCTCCAAATTACATGGTATTAAAGATTGTGTTTGGGATTTGCAAGTCCATTACTTCCCTTCATTACTTACAAATGGTGTATCGAAAGTTTGAGATCCATACGTCATGAATTTGTTGTTTTATGAGAAAAACTAATAACGATATGTTACCAGAATATTGTTCTTTCCGCAAGTTTACATTTTGCTCAAATTGCGAATAGCAGTTATGTGTATGTTCGCATGACCAGCGGAGCACAATAATTGGTTAAACGGCTAAACTCCACGCGAACTTCGGCTAACGGCTGATCAGACAATTTTGGAACGGCCTGTGTGTAAATTTTGAAGTTTAAATGTCCAGATTTTCACAAAAACTACGTATTTTACCCAAAGGTTCTATGACAGGTGTTTATTTATACTTACATGTATCTTCACATTGTGAATGATGTTTATGTTGCCGTTTTTTGACGTGCAAATCCCGTACTCTGTCTTTAATATGTCAATAGTATTACAATATAAAAGGGGGCACAATATAATCTGATGATGCTATTTCTGATGTGTAAGATAATTTTAGTTATGACTGGACATGATTTAGTCTTTAATAATAGCAGAGATGAATGCTGTAAGCATTGCAAAATACATGTACGTGTCCTTAATTGAATGATATGAAAGCAGACTTACATATTTTTGAAAATGTCATACGTACCGTCCTAACATATGAGAGGCATAGCTCGAACAAAATGCCTGGAGTGAAAAAAAAATAAGACATTTAGAAAATTTATGACTCAATTTATATCCAAGCTAGGATAAATATATAAAGTCCACTTCAATTGGATTTTTTCTCTGGTGCATACTTACAAACAAGTTTGGTAATTCACAGGCAGGAAATCTAATTTTCAAAGTCATGAACTAATACTTGTTTTATAGTGATGTCGTAGAGGGTCGTAATTACATTCTGAACACTGTGTAGTGAAGACTGGCCTCAGAAGGTGGTGACTTGACTATAACACTGATTTTGACATTTCATATTAAATGTGGCCTATATTATCATTTGCTTACTAATTATGGTAAATAACAAAAATGTTCAAACAAACAAAAGCAGCATTAATTCTACTAAGAATGGCCAACTCTTTCTGCATGCTGACAAGTCAAGACCATATTAGGCCTATTGATTCATTTGCACATCCAAAGGGCATTGACAGGATTGGGAGAAATAAAAATGCCTCTTTAACCAAACTGGTTGAATGTTATATCAGTGGATACACCAGCTGGAGTGCATCTCCTGGCTGAAAGGATTTGTCTCGAATTTGTTGACTTAAAGCCAATGGCTAACATTTACCACAGTTTAAAAAATGTGAGCTGCATAATTCTCCACACTCAAAGTGTCTTTGATAAGGTCTAAAAATGAAGCCCTGAAAAAATTGTGTTTCAAAATGATGATTTAGTGCTTTAAAAAAGTGAAAATCGTAAGTCGGCCGGATTCACCTGCCCATTTCCTCCCACAGACTTACTGTGTGTAGATCTGGGCTATTTTGTACTCGCCCGGAGTATTAATTGTTTATTCATTCATACCTTGCCATTGGCAGCATAACTTTCCAAACTTTTGTATTCTACGCTGTTTATTTGTCCATTTGAACACTACTATGTAGCTCAGATATCAAAGTTTGACAATTTTTAAATTGAAGCTTAACAATGTTAGCCTATCACTTTACGCTGAATCAAGCATGAACAGACAAGCATTTTGTTTCTCTTGAACCTTGATAGAAATAGACCCCATAGAGAGCTACACAACAGATTTGTCCGTCACAAGGCAAAGTGATGGAAGTTCAGTGAAAGTGAGTCAACATTTGACTACAAAATTTTCGCAGCAGAACCCTTGCACAGTCTACTTGCTCCTAGAAAAGTTTTACTCCAAATTAAGGACTACCCCCAATCATGCTATTTACCTTTAAAGAGGATGAACCCCATAAAACTGAATGTGTCACAAAATTCCTCTCTGACTGTGTCTTACCAGTATTCTCTTCCGTGTGACTCGTTCTGATGAAGCAGTCTCCATCCAGTATGCTGGGTAACAGTGATGTCACCTAATGAAAGAAATTTAATGTCAAGAGAAATTTGAAATTCCAGTACATAATATACATAACACATAAATGATAACTGTAAGAGATGTTGAAAATACACCTCACAGTTTAAGTTCTATAATGAGACACAAAGATTGTTGCTAAATTTCAATGCAAATATCCCAGAATGAGAGAGCAACAACAAAATATTTCTACATATTCCTAAATCAGGATCATCCCGTTTTTATGGCTTACCTTTGGAGAAAATCTCCATGTTTTGAGGTCATTCTTATTCCACGATGCCTGCACTGTGTGGACATTACTCAATGGCTATGGAATATATAAACAGTGAGAAAATGTTAAGAGTGCACAAGAGAGAATAAACACATGTTAAACCAATATGTATCAAATTTGTTCAGTTCATATGTTCCATTATGTTAATGTCCTGTTGAACTTCTTTGGTATATGAGAGGTGAGGTTGAAATATTACTCTAGCCAGAATAATATTCAAACTTTAGCGATGTATTTTTTATCCTTAGGATTAAAAGGTATTGAGTAAGTGTGTTCGATTGTGCAAAAAATGCAATGCCTTGGGTATATAAAATGTAAATAAGATAATGTTCAGTGTACATCATCATGTGTCAAAGTATTTTCCAACTGGAGTTCTGTAACTTCTGTAAAAAAAACAACAAGAATATATAAGTGTATAAAAATACATATGAATAAAAGCATGAAAGTAAAATGCTCTTTTACAAACATTTGAGATATCTTCAATGTGCCAAATTTTCCCCAAATTTGTTGAATTGGCTGGCCTTTTTGAAGGCATATGCACTTGTTTGTTATTATCATAGTTAATGCTATAACACTTTTGCATTTTTACGCTCTAACACCTTTTAACTGTTGAAAAGGTAATGGACCTCCTTCAAAGCTAAATACCATGATTGGAAGTAGTCCTCAAATTGGGGTAAAACTACTCTAAAATCAAATAAACAATGCAAGGATTCTGCTGTGAACATTTACTGGCCAAACATTAACTCATTTTAAAGGAAATTCTATCATAAGTATTCATTGTGATGGGCAAATTTGTTGTGTGGCTTTCTATTTGATCAATTTATATCAGAGCACGAGATTAATTCAATACTGTTTTCTTCATGCTTGATTCTTCTCAAGAAACAAGTTGAAAACATATCCTTCCAGTCAAGATAAACACTTCAGGCAGTGTATATATTGGTATATCTCAAAACTCATTTGGTTCATGAAGCAATTATCAAGTGTTTCCAATCATGTCATTAGCCTTTCAGACACACTCTCATCCTGTTTTTGACAGATCTATTCAATTCTAATTTGCTACAGTCAAGTTGAAATGTACCAGGTACTACAAATCAAAATAGTCTTTAATTCAAACTTACACCAAATTTGTATAATCATGCAAAATTGTGTTTGGACTGCAGAACTGTTATTATTTTTTTTAATGTTTATCCTCTTCTCCACAAGCAGATTAAATATTTTGCAGTATTCATTTTGCACCAAATGATATTTAAATTTTCAGTCTATTTCACTGACTTCAGTTCTTCCCTTCAAATGATACTGAAATACACACTTTTTAATTATTCTCAACAAAAATTTATACAAAGAAAAATAATATATTTAAACAAATATCTCTTATACAATTTTATTGATTACCTTGTCACCATCAAATAGGCAACACCTTACATGACGACTTCTGATTTCAATACCTGAAAAAAAAATACAAATTTTTACGCTGATGCAATTTTTACAAATTAACAGCAATGAATGATTACATCATTAGATTATTAATTGTTAATTACTTAGAACAGGTTATTTAATATACATGTACACTTATTTCACATGAATTATTGATGAAATCTACATCATAGAACTGAATAATAAGAACAATATTTTATTTTTAGATACGCACCATAAAAATAGTCTCTATGCGTGTGAAAGTAAGTGAAGTGAAAATATGAGACTTTGAAATTAATTAGAAAGTATGAAAATGGTTGGTTTTTAGCCTGGATTTGAATTTATCAAAGTCAGTGATGGATCTTATGCTTTGGGGGAGGTTACTCCATAATTTTGGTGCCATATTTTCAACAAGAGCCCCGGAGCACGACGCTCACCTGAGGTCTTGCAAACTATCTATGGTGCCCATATGAAAAACATCAGCTATATGTATAGTTTTGCCCTTGGAGCCTGTTATCTTAGGCACCCACGTAGCCAAATGAACCAGTTGGAAAACTTTGCATTCCCCTTGCCATACACGTATAGTGCTGATTTTGCCAAGTTTAATTAAATTCTGACATCCAAGTTTATAAAAACAAAGGCACGCCCTAGTATCTTAACATTTGACCTTTGACCTACTTATTTGACCTTGCACCCAATTTAACATTGAAGTCACTATACATGCTAGCATTTACCATCCAAGTTAGTCGCAAAATGGGCCAAAACAACAAAGAAGAAACATTAACTTCATTTGACCTTGACCTTACATATGTGACCTTTGACCCCAATTACATGAGGTCCCTGTCACGCATCTACCACCCAAGTTTGGTTACAAATGGGCTTGTGCGTTAGAAAGTTACCTAGTTTGGGCCCTTATGGGCCCTGCCCCCTGGCGCCCCAGGGGGGCCTGGTGTACCATTCCAGGAACCCCCTATCCCCTCCCCTGAGGCATCATTCCACCAAGTTTGCCGTCTAAATCCATTGATGTGAAGGTGAACTATTCCCATAGGGGCCCATCCCAATCTTTTGCCCCCTTTAGGGCCAAACGGGGCCACCCTGGGCATTGTCATGAGGAACATTAATTTAGCCAATATAAAGGGTATCTACACACAAAGTGGCTTACCTTAACATATTTCTGGATCTCTAGAGAAGAAGATGTTTTGAAAACTACCTACTTTTGGCCCTTTAGGGCCCTGCCCCTGGGCCCCAGGGGGGCCAGGTGGACCATTGAGGACCCTTGAATCCCCACCCCTAAGGATCATTCCTGCCAAGTTTGGCCAAATCCAATCATGCATTTTTGAAGGAGAAGCTGAAAATGCGTGTAAAAGTTTACGCACGACGAACGACGCACGACGCACGACGGACGACGGACGAAAAGCGATCGCAATAGCTCACTTGAGCCTTTGGCTCAGGGTGAGCTAAAAACTCTATCACCAAAAGTCTTTGGATATCACAGTATTTAGAGAAGAAGATTTTTTTACTGTGAACAGATATTGCGACTAGGCTCGTATTGCTTGATAAGTCCAGTAAGAAAGACAGGGGCATTTCCATACTGACATTTAAAAACACAAATGAGAACTTTAAACTGTTTAAGTTCCACAAAGCTTGCAATAATCTATTATCAATGATATTCTGAAGAAAAAAAATCTACAGCAGAAAACAAAACTAGAAAAACTGCACTGATGCAATGCTGAAAATATTCCCACACATATGATAAAAAAAAAAAAAAATAGCACATAAGTCATCCAGTCGGCAACAGGTTGACGATAGACTCACCAACTCCAACTTGTGCTACATTACGGACCATCACTAATGTCAGCATTTTCTGCATTCGAACATTCTTGGCACGAATCTGAAAAAAAAATTATTTACAACACAATGTAAAGATAGAAAGTAAATAAATCTTGTGTGCAAAGATTCTACTGTGAAAATTCGGTAGTCAAAGGTTGACTCATTCTAAAATAATGCCTTTTGACAGACATATCTCTTGTGTAGCAATCTACAGAATCCATTTCTATCGGGACTTGTGAGAAAAAAAATGTTAGTATGTTCATGCTTGATTCAGCTACGTAAACAAATTCAAGATTAATCCTTCCAGCTAGGAGATATAATCCAGCAGATGCATCCACTGATATATCTTCAAACCAGTTTGATGTGAGAGGCATTTTTTTTCTTCTCCCAATCATGTCACTGCCCTTTAAACAGAGGAACATGCTAAATAATGTATGCCTATGCTCCTAAAAAAACATGTTAGATTGGTTCATCATTTGCAATAATAGACAAACTTAATTGCAGTAATGAGCCCAAATCAGATATATATTAGTCCCTGTGACCTTTGACCTTTTAACTCCAAAATCAAACAATTAATATTTATATTACAGCTAAGACCTAACCCGACTTTCATTAAAATCCAATCACTGGTTCTTGAGTTATCGCGATAATGAGAACTGTTAATGGACAGATGCACGGACGGAAGGACAACCCGAAGACATAAAAACGATTTGTCAAACTTTCATATCTTAGCTACATAACAGTGCTTGCACGGACAAATGAACACCCCAAAATGCATAACTTGGGATAGTTATGCTGCCACTGGCAAGATATATAAGGATGAATTTCACACATGAATGAAGCATTCGGCCAACTGATCAATTACAGCACAGCAGCCTACGGGGGGAAAATGGGTCAGTAAAATCAGGTGCTTATTGATATATACTTTTACTACTTAATGACCATTTTGAAGTACATTTTCTCAGGGTTTCATTTCTATATTTTACCAGAGATCCTAATGGTATGGAGGGCTATGTAGCTCCGATACTTCAGACTACATGTATTATTAAACAAAACATTTCTATATTGTAATCCATCTTTAAAGTCATAATAATACCTGATTTTCAGGAGGGGACCAATGCAGATCCTTGAAGCCAAGAGAAGACTCAGTGAACCGTGGCTTTAGGAAGTTGCACAAGGTGTAACAATCTGCAGCATGAAATGAAATACAATAATAAAATTATAGACCATTACCTCAGAGTTACGGGAAAATTACTGGATACATATGACGATATTGATTTCTGGGTGCCAGAAGTCAGATAAATTGTTAAATGTGGTGGTAGTTTACACATACAAAATGCACATTCTTTTAAAGAAAAGGTCCACCTTGATGCCAAGTTGGTTTTAATAAAAGCAGAAGATTGAGAGAAACATATTAATGAAAGTTTAGCGAAAATCCACTAAAGAATGGAGGAGTTACGAACTTTCAAAGTTTTAATTTTTGTGACATCAGATATGTGCAGCTCCCCATATGCCATGTAATATTAACTCAATAAATTGCCACTTTTTATTGGTTCATAATAGTTTAATGCATTTTTTTTTTCATAGAAGCATGTATGAAGTAATGTTTTTAATTATATGTTGAATGCACAGATAATATCATTTTGAATTTTCCGAAAAAATTGCACTTTATGGAATTTATATTGCATGACAATGGGGGAGCTGCTCGCATTCTTTGGTGGATTTTTGCCAAACTTTCATTAATATGTTTCTCTCATTGTTCTGCTTTTATTAAAACCAACTTGACGTCAGGGTGGACCTTGCCTTTTATTTCTTTCTTTCTATCAGAACCGCCAACTGTAGTTGGTGCACTGAAATTTCAACTGAAACTTGAAGACACTGCAGTGACAGAATGAAGTATGTAAATGGCTAGTGGTATACCACTTGGGAAGTTGGTATAAAGATTAGTAGAAAGATAGATTAACAACTAACTCCTGATCCTTAACATTCCTTGACCTTTTACAGGCTTCATTTATTCAGGCCAAAGTTAAAGCCGAAGTACAGATTTGGTCGATCAGACAACTTTTCAGCCATCTCTCATACAGTTTGGTATTGACATGCAAATATTGCAACATCAAACATACTGAAAATTTTCCAGTATGACATATTCTGAATAAACTTTCTAATTTATCACCAAAAGATATCACTTTGTGACTTCCATGGTTTAAAATGGGTGGGGCCCTAATATGTTTACTTTTTATTAAGTGTTTCAGTCACAAGTTTTTCAGGGCTTCAATAAATGATATACATTCGGATAGTCAATTGACCGTGACTTCACGTATCTGGCATGGTCGATGGCCTGAAGCCTGATGGGAAGCTCCCCCATAAGCGGGGGGGCCAGCTTCAAAGGACGTCCGGTAACACCAGTCTGCTAGCGAAAGCAACAAACAATAACAACGAAATACATGTATTATCCTCTTTAATACTTGGTTAAGGAGAAATCATATTCTGATTGGCCTAGCTGCATTTAGTCTCAAAACAATCTTTTTTCGCTTACTAATTCAACAGAACTGTAGTATTGCCGTTAAAATTACATTCTGGAAAAGGCCCTCAGCGATTATCTCTCAGCCACAGGTATTAAGTTTGAAATAGCATGACTGCATATAAACAGTAGATCATAAGCAGATGGGGGGTGTGGGGGGTGGGGGTGGCGAATTATCTCTCTTT
>JZLH01S0152932.1:0-15182 GCA_001188425.1 Eucidaris tribuloides
ATCAGGTTTCTATGCAATTGAAATGCATAAAGAAATTCTTAGGACGCATAAACAGTTGGCGGTCGATTGTACTTTGCTAAAAGCTTTTTGATACAATTAATCATACAATTTTACTAAAGAAATGTGAACACCTATGGAATTCGTGATATATCTTTGCAAATGGTTCCAAAATTACTTGGCTTACAAGACAACAGTTCGTGAATTATGATGGTAGAATATCTTAAATAAAACCCATAACATGCGGTCCCTCAGGGTTCGTATTAGACCTACTTTATTTCTTATTACATCAATGATTTTACACTAAGTCGTCAGCATACTTAATTTCCGATTGTTTGCCGATGATATCAAATTATTCATACGTTCAAATCTGATGAAAGTAAGCAACATTGACTTATTTGAAATAAGTCGCATCTGAAGGCCGTTACTGCCTGTGCAATGCAACAACAAACTTACTATTAAATACTGATAAAACTAAGTATTGGTTGTTCAAAAATAGACGTAGAAAGTTGTAACGTCGGGCACAGGTGTTAATGAATGGCCAAACCTTTGAAATTAGTGGAACAATTTCTTTCCTTGAGTATGGTATTGACCGAAATCTTGCCGTGGAAGAAACATATAGATAGCGTGTGCGATGGGTCAGCAAAAAAAATTGGCATATTGTACTAGAATGACCCACTGTTGTTTCTGCGGAAATTTTAGTTATGTTTATATGCATTTATTCTTCCTACACCATAACGTATGGATTAGAAGTGTGGGTGCTGCAAAAAAGACAAGTCTGAATCCGTTTTAATTTTACAAAAAACGCATTTTTACGTCAATTATTCCTTCAAGGTTTAATCAATCATTCAGCGCCATTATTTAACTGAACTTAAAGGTGCTAAATATTTCACCACAATACGTTATGCTAATTAGTAGCAATTATGCATGATTTAATAAATAACAATCTACCTCAATAAATTCCATGATTTATTGTTTCATTCCTTCATCATCGCATTATCAAAACAAGAAACAAACAGAAATGTATATATTAAAGTAGGCAACTAATTAAATACAAATTTGGGAAAACAATCAAATTTCATATTCTGGACCAGTTTAATATGGAACAATACTTTCGATGGATTTAAGAAAGATCACTTTACGAGAAGAGTTCTCTCAAGACACTTGAAAAACATCTTCTGAGGAAAATCAAGCCTCTGGTGAGTTTGATGTTGTTGTTGTTATTGTTTTTTGTATAATTGCAGACTGTATATTGTGTATATAGTGTAATATATGTTAAATTTAACTCTTCTGTTTGCATTAACTATAACTTTATTGAACATTTTAAAATGTCAAATTTTATTATCGTATCTATGGATACTCCTTTTCCTGTCACTCTTCCCTTCCATCGTCTTAATTTATTTATTTAATTGTTTTCAAATTGTCGTAATTTCAATTCTTGGTTGTTTTGCATTTCATTATTTATATTTCCATAATAGCAAAGTCATATTTAAATGACATCATTCTACGGGAACCTATATAATAAGCATGCTTTTTCATGTAGGTTCCACCACTTTTGGTTTGTCTCAAAAAAACGTGTATAATTCTAATTAAGCTACATTATGTTTAAAATAAACAACAATGTCAATCTTATATATAATTTGTATATATCTTATTATTATATATGCAATTTTGATGCAAGTGTTCAAATGTAATTATCATGTAATACTTGTTCAATAAGTGAAAAATATATCATTCATTCATTCATTCATTCATTCATTACTCATATTTGTAGTTTTCACACAATACACTTCTTTCATGCATATAGAAAGGTATGATTAATTTGCTCTTTCCACTGAGGTAGTACTGTATTGAGTAGAGGGATAAACATATCTCTACTCATTGTCTTCAGTGCATTTATTGATATGTGCAAATTCTCCAACAAAACAATGCAAGGTTAAACACAATTTCTCTCTGAAATCACAAGATGAGTACTTTAACCCTATTTTAACTGGGCTATTTCAGACCAGGTTTTACTAGGGGGGGTGTGTCAATTGACCCCCCCCCTTCAGATCTTGCCGCCGGATTGCGCGATCGCGCGCGAAAATTGCATGCGCATAGACCGGATGTAAACTACATGACTGTCTAATAAAATTTTCAAAAAATATTTTTTTAATATTTTTAAAGTAATTAATTATGCAAATAAGTGCATGAAATTATGTTTTCGCCTATACTCACTTACAATATAGCTAGTAGATATACTAATTTTGGTGAAAATATTCATTCTGACATTTCTCACAATTATCTAAAAAAAAGTTGGTTGCCAAATTGGAATTAATTTCTTATGTATTTTATTATTTTGTGAATTTCTTATGTATTTCCTTGTTTTTTGAAGTAATTCATTTCAATCAGTAAAAGCAACAATAATCATACATTGATGATTTTTGGCTGAAAACACAATTTCCATTGATTTTGTACACAAAATCACGTTTTTGAGCGATTTGGGGGTTGACATGCATGTATAAAAAGTCGCGCAGCATCGTAACGGTACGTCCGACTTTTGCGAAAATGGTCTCAAATGATGCGCAATACTTGAAAGTAAAAAGTAAGCGAGCGACGCGATAAAAAAATCTTGTGCGGCGGCATGGTCGCGAAATTCGGTCGGGGGGGGGGGGGGGTTCAAATTGACCCCCCCTAGTTAATATAGGGTTAAAGAAGGTAAAAATACAGCTTAGTATAGAAAATGACCTTTTCTACAAACCTGTGACAATGGAGTGACTTGGACCAAGACTAGCCTTTTAAGCCCTTCTTGCACCTTATCTATTGGCATCCTAGCTAGAACAAGTGATGTACCTGCAAAGAGAAAATAAATGTTACTCAAACAAATACAGTGTAAATTGTTAAAGTTAAACATCAACAACAATTAAGCAATGTGAATGAAACCTAAGAAGAAACAGAAATGCAGAAATGCCAGTTACGAAATTATGACAGGGCCTGAAATTGCCTACAATGACTTATTTTGTACACAATAAACCCTGAAATATGGCCTGAAAATTAATTGCCAGGGCCCGAATTCACGCTTTTGCCTGAAAAATGGTATCGCTAGAAATGGAATATAATTAATAACATTATCTGCTTTATCAGCCTTCCGGTTGATTAGCAGTTCCTCCCTCCATTGTTAAGCAAAAATCAATTGAATTAATGTTAACAGGACGCCGTGGACGTTGCTTTGAATCAAGTCATCTCCATAAAAAGGTTGAATTTGAAATAGTCCGTGTATGAAAATGATGCACCTTTTTTCAAAGTATTGTGAACACACAGGTTGTGTTGAGTGTCAATTTATTGCAGCAAAAAAAAACCAGGAAAATCAATGTACAAATATCAAAGCTATGCACATAAATGACTGAACCCCAGAATGCTTCGGTTTCATCAAAGAAGTATGTCCACAAATTATAATTTTTCAATATTATTTATTGTTTGTTCAAGTTGAAACTTCCATATCTTGTTAGACATGTATATTTTAAATCATACACATTCTGTATTTCAGCTGAAAAGAATTTTGCAACTGTGCATGTTACAGTTAAGACTATCACTATGGAGGATACCAGCCCATACAGATTTCTAAACATCTACCAACGTAAAGACCATTTTGAGGGAGCCCCCTTTCGTAGGAGCAGGTATTTTTTAAAATAATAACCACACTAGTGGAAATATTTGAGAGGGTGCAGTAATTATTTTTTAAGGGTCACAAATGTTTATCACAGACCTTTCATGGGTTCACAATGATAAATATCCGTATATTTATTTATATTCATCAATGTACCAAATGGAAACCAGTTATACATTATCTAACATTTAATAAGCTAAAACCTTTGGCTTTTGATCTACACACTCCGAAATCAAAGCATTTTGATATAATGTGCCTTCATACATAATTTCATTAAAATCTGTCAAAATTAAAGTTATTGAACGAAAACCAGTGTAACCGACTGGCAGAAGGAAGGACAGTGGAGTTACTATATCCCCCTCCAACATCATAGGGTGAGGGAGTAATAAATGTTGGTCATACACAAGTCAACTGCTTTGAACAGATGACTCCACACCAATTATTATCACTTACCTTTTACGATACCTATAGCAGCATCACCCGAGAGATTAAAGGCATCTAAGGCCTGTGCTATATTCAGTAGGCATTCTAGGTGACCATGAAGGTGATCAAACTATGGTCACGTGAGCCGTTCTTGGCCAATCACTACCAGGATACTTTCCTGATTGAGGATGTTACGGTAGAAAGAATATACTTAACAAGTTTGTCAAGTTTCAGGGCAATCCAATAACTGAGAAATTGTAAATTTAGCAGACGTCCCTATATAAAGTCTACGGCAGCTAGAATAAGTTTGTCACACCAGTTGAACCACCGTGAAATTCACGCACACGCACACTGACATACTGTTTGGGCAATAGCACACTCTACTGTAGCCTCGACAGACTCACACGCATGCTGCGTGTGAGTCTTGTGGGAAACTAATAGGCATATTCTACATCCCACAAACGCCGACTTCTACCCCGTTTCAATCAACTTTTCTGCCCAATCTGACATTACAACAGGTAAATTTGTGAATGTACATCTACCTCTTAATATAGTCAAAAAATTCGAAATCCAAAACTTACCTAAATACTACCCCACATCTCCAAACCGCGACATTTTATCTGCGTTTCGTCTCTGCCCAGTCTCTAACCTACTGAAGGCTGCTATACACAGCGCGTCCGCCGCGCCGCATGACGAGAGCTAGAGACGTCCGATCCTACATCCTGTCGCCGACCGGTGCGGTGACTAGCGGCCTGTTACCACAGCTAGCCAACGCAGTGTGCGCATGCGCATTACACTTATATTTCCGGAAAAAAAATGGCGAATCGCTTGGTAAGAAACAACGAGACGTCGCATCGAAACAACTCCCTCTTTTTGGAAGAAGACGCCTTCATTGTAACACTATTTGTTAACGAATCCAGGTAGAGTACATTTTTGGGTGTTAATGAACTCATTCCAGAGTGATGACTGCGGTAAGTTACGCGAAACTCTGTATGGAATTTGACTTGAAATTTTACTTCCACACTACACTAGACGGAAATGGGTATTGACGAGGCCCGCACGTGGTACACGTGCGGGCCATCGAGGTAAACTCTACTGTAAAACAAGGAATTGGCAACAGGGAGAATTATTATCACTTACCCTTAATGATACCTAAAGCAGCATCACCCGAGAGATTAAAGGCATCTAAGGCCTGTGCTATATTCAGTAGGCATTCTAGGTGACCCTGGAGATGGTCTTGACAGTGAGAACAGATGCTCTGGATCGATTGGGCCGATACCGACGCCAGCTCCGCATTATTGAGCCCGGACGTCAAGAAAGTTAGAAGTGGATCTACATTGACAAAGTAAAACAAGTAGGGACAATGAATTCTTTTTATCTGTATGATTGTCACTTGACTTAAGTTGATGTAAATTGAGTTAGTGGGTTACTTACTTAGTAAGTTAGCACATACAATGTTTGTTAACCTGTTGCCTCCAAGATTCTGAAAATCCCACAGGTTAACACAGGGCACATTCTATTCCCATAGCCAAAGGGTTAATAAGTTGGCTGGTTACTTAATTAAGTAACTAGTAAGTTGGTAACTAATTGGGTAAACAGACAGATTTAAGTTCAAACAACCTGAAAACAGACTGTCTACCGCAACCGTCGTGATAGACACACAATAAATACATATTTTTTCCAAAACTATCACGTTGATAGTGAAGTTTTTGATCTAAAACTTATCAGGTTATCATGCGGATATGAGCAAATCCCAAGAAAATTAACTATTCAGACTTGACGCTAAACCCGACACCCCATTGTTAGATAGTCACAATGCCTGGACAAGCTCTTTTGGTATGTACATGAACGAGGGTCACTAGATTGTATGTAAGCTGCTTGTAACAGCGGAGTGTGCTGTACTCCTGGCCTTACTTGCAACAGAAATAATCAACATAAAGATTTAAATAGAAATATACCTAAATAGTCTGGGTGTTTCTCTATCCACTCTGCCAGTTCTCCCAGTATCCGGATGCTGGTATACCTGACAGCTTTGTGTGTGTCCTCCGGGAGATTGATGATAGCTTGCATTACTTGAGGCACCACTTGGTTCTCCTCTCTGAAACAGAGTAACATGGATGAGAGAAGAAAATGAAATGGAAGACAAGTGCTTGCTAATGCTACAGTCACATGATAATATTATACAAATAATGAATGTTTATGAGTGCAATGGACAGAATATTTCATGAGGTGAAAGATGAAATAATCCATTCAACCAGGTGCAGTCAAGTTGAATGGATTAATAATTTCATCTTTCACCAAATGAAATATTCCGTCCATTGCACGAATGAAAAAACATTCATTATTTATTTTATATGATACCTAAAAATAGTTCCTTGCCATTTGATGTTTTATGAATTTAGAAACAAGAGAGAAGGGACTTACATTTTGGTGTGCCAGCGAGATCAAGAGAGTGTTGTGTTGGGCGCTAGCGCACTGCTGTCCGTACTTGATCGCATTCACACTGCCAACGCAAGCGTTTTACGTACGTAGTGTGCCGGGGTCTTGCACTGATCTCGGCGTGCATGCAAATGGACAAAATTGCAGGGATCCTAGATTGCATAGTAAATGGAACCACGATTGCACGAATGATGACATAATAGTAAAATGGGACAAATGATGAATATCCAACAACCGAACAAATGACAAAGATCTATTTAGGTGTCATATAAAAAATAATAATATAAAATTTATAAAGCGCAAAAATCTATTCAAATATATTCCAATGCACTGTAAGAGCGATGATGTGATTCGCCCATACACTACAGTAATTACATAACTAATAATACATACATATTCAAATGCACATTAACAATACATAATAAATCATTTGAGTTTTTTATTTTAGTACAACCCATCAAAACTCTAACTTCCACCTGGGTGAGGCCTGGTGGCCTCCCGCCGCCCTATTTACTGATAATTTGAGGGGCACGCCCAGTCAACACGTAACTCACAGGAGCTTTAGCGTTTGAGGCTACCAGGCCATTTTAGGATAAGGCAGGGCTCTACACTAACTTTTTTTGACTGGTTGCCCAACTGGGCAAAACAACCTTTTTGTTTTCATTCATTTAGTTGCCCAAACACAATTTTTATTTGAGTTTTTTATTTTAGTACCACCCATCAAAACTCTAACTTCCACCTGGGTGAGGCCTGGTGGCCTCCCGCCGCCCTATTTACTGATAATTTGAGGGGCACGCCCAGTCAACACGTAACTCACAGGAGCTTTAGCGTTTGAGGCTACCAGGCCATTTTAGGATAAGGCAGGGCTCTACACTAACTTTTTTTGACTGGTTGCCCAACTGGGCAAAACAACCTTTTTGTTTTCATTCATTTAGTTGCCCAAACACAATTTTTATTTGCCCAAGTGAACAAAATGTTTAATTGTTTTACATATTCTACTCAATTGGAATTTACCAAATCTCATAAAGTCTGTCAAACATTACGAAAGTTATAGAACAGAAACCAGTGTTACAGACGGACGGAAACACGGATAGATGGACTGACAGCGGCAGTACTGTATCCCCCTACGACTTCGGCGGGCGAGGGGATAATAAGTTTGTTTCGTGGTGTGCAAACCATAGACATACAAGTCATGTAATCTTTCTGGATTTACACTGTGACCTTTACCCTTTACTCGCTACAGTCGACCACTGTCACCACTGCAAACTCACTTGTGTCGACAAGAGTCGACGGTCTGCATGAACAAGGAAAAGTGCATATTCAATTGTACAAGAACAATATATTTCCTATGCAGAATAAATTTTGCTGTTCATCTCTGTATTATCAAATTAATGATGATTCTTGGAATAGATCAAATGCTTGATCTTATATTTTTACTGACTCAGAAAGAGTGATCCAACAGGATTCGAACCTGAAACCTACTGATATCCAGTCAGCGGCACAACCACCAGGCTATGCTGGGTAATGGCAATGCCACTGTTCACTTGGTTACAAATGCCCGAGAATGATTCCTTACGTCTGAGCTCATTAATATTTCATAAGCCCTCATTAAGAGGTGCTGTGGTGAGATTGGTAAGGCGTGTGCCTGATAATCTAGAGGTCTCGAGTTCGAGACCAACGCCCGCCCGGCATTAATGTCCTTCAGCAAGACATTTTTAATCTGCTTTGCTGCTCTCCACCCAGGAGTATAAATGGGTACCTGTAGGGTGAGAATGATTAGGTTTGTCTGGCTTGATGCGCTACTACTTGGCAGCTCAGCTAGGAATACTCCCCAGGGGTGGAAATGGTGCACATCTTGTTGCAGGTTAGAACTGTATCCCAGTGACCAGGGTAATAATATCCAAGCGCATAGAGACCGATCTCCGATAGGTATGATGCGCTATATAAGAATGATATTATTATTATTATTATTAATTTGATAATACAGAGATGAACAGTAAAATTTATTCTGCATCTTAAATTCTCTCTGCAAACCTTTCATTCAATATACAGTGAAACCTGTATATAAAGACCACAAAAGGGAGATAGGAAAAGTGGTCTTTATGAGCAGTGGTCTTAAGTACAGGTTCACGTAATACACATTTCCATGAGAGGCACATTTCAAGGGAAACTGAACTTGTGGTCTTTACAGAAAGGTGGTCTTTCTATACAGGTGGTTGCTAGAGCAGGTTTGACAGTATTTCCCGTTCTTTCATCTATCCACACCTTTCCCCTAGTACTAACAATACATTATTTTCTGTCGTCAAATACAGAGTCACTCATGTGTGAACATGTACAAATGCACTGTTTATTGGGGAATCTTATTAAGGCAAGGTTCACCCTGACATCAAATTGGTTTTAATAAAAGCAGAACAATGAGAGAAACATATTAATGAAAGTTTGGCGAAAATCCATCAAAGAATAACAGAGTTATGAGGTTTCAAAGTTTTAATTTTGTGACGTCACATGCGAGCAGCTCCCCATATGTCATGTGATATAAATTCCATAGAAGTGTCTTTTTCTCAGAAATTTGAAAATTATTTTACCTGTGCATTCAATATATTATCAGAAACATTATTTCATACATGCTTCTATGAAAAAAAAACATTCCATCATCATGAACCTTTAAAAATGGCAATTTATGGAATTTATATTACTTGACATATTGGGAGCTGCTCGCATGTGACGTCACAAATTTAAAACTTTGAAACCTCATAACTCTGTTATTCTTTGGTGGATTTTCGCCAAACTTTCATTAATTTGTTTCTCTCATTGTTCTGCTTTTATCAAAACCAACTTGATGTCAGGGTGAACCTTGCCTTTAAATAATCCAGTCGTCTCGGTGTTCATAATGCACAGGGCAAAGAGTTAATGGCAGTCAATATTTGTATACTACTAACCCTGGTAAGACTTACGGTAAGACATTCTTGGCAACGGCACTCATAATGAACAAGGCTGCTTCAGTTACCTCCCACGTTGACACGCCATGCTGGCTGGCTAAATTATGAAACATCTGATCAAAGACAAAAACACAAAATAACAACTAATGTGAAAACTTTTTTATGGTTGTGGTGGAGTATCTAGTTTGTCATTACTGGAAAAGAGACTCTTCTCATTTTGTTATCACAAACAGGAGGCGTCATGGCATAATGGATAACAGCTTGGCTTCCCGACCTAGTGGTCCATGGTTCGAGCCCACTTTGTGGCGGTTGTGTCCGTGGGTAAGGCACTGCGTCCCCATTACCCCGTCCCTTGGATAGGACGTAAAGCCGGAGGTCCCATGTTGAGACAGAAACACCTCAGCACGTTAAAGAACCCACACACTTCATCGAAAAGAGAAGGGTGAAAACCTGGTGTCATGGCCATTCATTCCAACAATATCAACATTCTTTGGGCCCCTTCTATAGCACTGTGTAGCTGCTGTCTTGCTGAAGGATACATGGTCCAATATTGTGTGCCATGCGCAATTCAGCCTTCGGGCTGCCAAGCATGAGCTATGTATACCATTAATACATAAATAAATAAATAAATAAATAAAACTGGTGAAAAATTCATTTTGTGGCCTATCAGACAGTAGTAATATTGTTAACCTTTTTAGGTCTTTGTAATATAATAGTGTATTGCTGTGAGATGTGAGAGAAAAACTGAAAATGATAGGTACCCAGAGGCCAAGATTTATAAAACCAATACATGAAAGATCTTGTACAAATAGAAGATTGTGGTATGTTTTCTTCTTACTGTCCACCACCAACTGTTTGTCAACATCATCCACTAGCGATATATACCAATATGAGTAAACATTTTAATATGCCAATAACTATAAAGTGAGGCAGAACTGCTTCAACTCAAAGTCCAGTCACACAGTCATAGCCTGCACAGTTCCAAAGATACATTGTTATTTCAAATTCCCCATGGCAAAACAAAAATCACTCTTGGGGACCGTGCATTTGCCATTGCCGCCCCAAAACTGTGGAATAGCTTGCCTATTGAAATTTGTAGCTCACCCTCCCTAAATGTCTTCAAATGTAAGTTAAAATCATATTTGTTCTGAATATACATGTATTTTGTGTAGAATTATGTAAGCAGGAGTTCAGAACCAGTGCAGCTAATTACATACACATAGTAGCTGCGCTATATAAATTTCAAAGGCCAGTCAGGAGTACTTTACAAATACTGGGTGATTTCATATTCAGTGTTGAAATCTGGTGTTGGTGTAACAACAACATCGGCTAGAAAACCAACTTGAAATCAGGCCTGGTGTTGAGTGTTGAGGTTCCTTAGTCTGTGTTGAAGCTGGAGTTAAATATCGTCTGCTAAACTGAGTACCGTGGTTGGCGTTGGTAATTCACCTGTATTTTTCATTATTCACCAGGAGTGTGCAACATGGACTGCATGAAGTATCTTTCTATTGAAAAAAATTATACACTAAAACTGATATTAAATTCCCCTGTGAAAGAAACTTGCCTTTCAGATTCATACAATCTTTTGGGCAGGCAATATAAAGTTGGTGACATGGTCGTAAGATTTGTTTCGATTATGGCTCATTAGCGAACTTTTGCCAACATCATGAATTGCGCCCGACGTCAGTCAGTATTCTGCGATTGACAGTACAATCGGTATCATGACAAACTGACCTTGGCATTGAATCTCGATTTAGCAGACTATTTTGTTTTCTCAACACCAACACCGAGACAAAACTTGAAATCACCCACTGTGTCAGGCGTCTACACTTCTTACCTGTGCAAAACAAGAGGATGATCCCACGATGAAGATGACATCTTTGATAAGTTCCGATACTCGCATCCTGAAATCTCCAAAGTCATCATTCTCATCTGGTATTCCTTCCTGAGCAACATTAAAAAGATAAAAACAATCAACACACCTCATCCGCCTGAAAGCAAAATGATTCACTGCATTTACTTCTAAACATAATGTACACATACTCCAACTGGGGACACAAGTCTCGTTTCTTTCTGAAACAAAATTGGCAAATGAACTTTGGATTAAACTTTTAAAGTGATAGGCTAAGATTGTGGAGCTTCAAATTAAAAGAATGGCAAACTTTGCTATCTGAGCTACATAGTAGTGTTTGAATGGACAAGTACACACCCTAGAATACAAAAGTTTGGAAATTTATGCTGCCACTGGCAAGATATGAATGAACAAACAATTTGTACTAGGGGCGAGTAAAAAATAGCCTAGATCCACACACAGTAAATCTATGGGAGGAAATGGGCAGGTGAAGCCAGTCAAATTACGATTTTCACTTTTTTAAAGCACTAAATAATCATTTTGAAATACAATTTTTTCAGGGCTATATTTTTAGACCTTATCAAAGACACGTACAGCATAGAGGATTATGTAGCTCAAATTATTTTAATGGTGATAAATGTTAGCCAGTGGCTTTAAAGCCATCGATTATCAAATGTTTCCGATTTTAAAAACTCTGACCTGCCTAATCCTCCATTTTTATTAGTGTCTCTGATAAGGTATAAAATTAAAGCCCTGAAAAATACTGTACTTCAAAACAATCATTTGAAAAGGTAAAAGTTTATGAGTAATCAGTTTTCACATGCCCACTATCCCCCATAAACTGCTATGCTACAATAAACTAAAGAGTCTACTGGATGCTTTTTATATGTGTGAACCTTCAAAAGTTTTGTATGCTAGGGTATTTATCCATTTTTTGTCCATTCAAACATAATCATATAGCTCAGACTTCAAAGTCTTTTTACTGAACCTCCACAAAGTTAAACCGAGTCTTTAACCATATACAGGTATTAACAAATTTCGCAACCACTGCGCAAATGTTTTTGATCATGTCGCTCACTGACTTTTTACTTTCAAGTCTTGTGCATCTTTTGAGACCATTTTTGCGAAAATTGGACGTACCATTACGACGCTGCATGACTTTTTATCCATGCATGTCAACCCAAAAATCGCTCAAAAACGTGATTTCGTGTACAAAATCAATGGAAATTGTGTTTTCAGCCAAAAATCATAAATGTATGATTATTTTTGCTTTTACTGCATGAAATGAATTAATTTTATGCCTTTTATGATTGCAAAGTGTCCCCAACAAATGTCAGCAAAAAAACAATAAAAAACAAAAGGTCGAAAAAACAAGGAAATACATAAGAAATTCACAAAACAATAAAATACATAAGAAATTAATTCCAATTCGGCAATTTTTTTTGTAGATAATTGTGAGAAAAGTCAGAATGAATATTTTCACCAAAAATTAGTATTCTACTAGTTATTATAAGTGAGTTATAGGCGAAAACATAATTTCATGCACTTATTTGCATAATTAATTACTTAAAAAATAGAAAAATAAATTTTTGAAAATTTTACATATAGTCGTATAGTTTACATCCGGCTTTTATGCGCAGGCAAATTTCCCGGTGATCGCACAATCGGTGGCCGAGATCTGAAGGGGGGGTCAAATTGACCCCCCCCCCCCAGTAAAAACCTGGTCTGAAATAGCTCAGTTAAAATAGGATTAAAATAGGATACAGTTGCTCACCTCTGTCAAGTCCTAACTCTTTGCGTGCTGAATTAATTTGGAGAGGATAATAATCAATGATGATTGTAATTTTGATATTTTCTTTAAATCTTGTTTTCCTCATTGCACCATTAATACTGGTAATTACTCTATAGATGTTGCTTTAAGCATTACAGGTTTTCAAGTGGACCATGGTGAAAAAGTAGGAGAAAAATAGAAGCTAAATTTAGGAAAAAGTAGGAGAAAAATAGGATATAAAGAGCTAAAAGTAGGAGAAAGTAGGACATGCACGGGGTTTTGATTTTTTTTTTTTTTTTTGTTTTTTGTTTTTTGGAGTGTAATGTAAATGCACGGTAGTGTGTTTGAACTTGGTTATATGCAGACTCTGGCTGGTAGAGAACCTTTCTTGTGCTCAGAGTCACACTTTCTGTGAATACCTGAAATGACTACTCACTATTCCAGCATTTTATATGATTAATAAACATTTTTATTTTCGCAGGGTTTTTACAAAAAAAAAGTAGGAGAAAGTAGGAGAAAGTAGGAGTTTTGGGGGAAAAAGTAGGATAAGTAGGAGGAGAGTAAAAAAAGCAGGAAAAAGTAGGAAAAGTAGGAGCACTTGAAAGCCTGGCATTATGGCCATTTATTAGTTTTTCTAGTACAAACGTAACAAACATATCTAATTATCACAATTGTTGAATTCTCGCTATCAACAGTTCGTCATTCAACAGCATTCAGCAGTAAAGGGCGCACTGTCCAACAGAATTTGGACCCCCGCAAACTTCCGGTTTTTGTATACATTAACACGGGTTGAGAATTGAAAAGTCCTGTATAAATGACTGGTTTAAACTTTGTGGCGTATACCCAACAAATTTTGATGCTATCTGCAAAGGTCACATGAAATCATAACGCAAATTTGTGACACTCTGACCCTATTTAGTAAAATCGTGAATTTGGCAGACGTCCCAGTGTATTATCTATGGAAGCTGGAAATGAGTTGGTCACACAAGTCAAACCACCGTGAAAACTACGCATGCGCACACTGACGATAGCGCCCTTTATTTCTGAACGCCATATAATTGTCGATAGCGAGAATTGTAAGATTGTGCAAACTTGCAACATTCACGTGCAAAGGGTTAAAAGTTGTTCCACCTGACACAATTACTGTGAATCAAATCAAATCAAACTCACATGCTCCGAGTCAATTTGACAGTGGACACACAGCGAGTGTACGAGTCTCTCGATGTACGGCCTGAAAACCTCCGTCAGCTCTCTACTGTCTCGTTTGTAGAGGACCTCTGAGAGACGGTACCAGAAATTGAAGGTGATCTCGGCCACCTCGCTCTGGGGGTGACCCACGCAGTTCAGGACCGCATCCAGCACCCTCAGGTCTCCAAACCCCTGAAACAGAAGATTCCAAGATTCAAGGTACAAAGGAACTTATCATCTGTCATACGAACACAGAAACTTGATTTCTACTGCCAAGACAATACATACGAACTTTAAAAAAAGACTATTATTAAAAATAGAAATTATGAAATTATAAAAACTACAAATAATATGGAATGCTTACAGATTTAAAGAAATCTTGTCTCAAGCACAATGCCCAAGGTTTCTGCAGTAAAAGTTTCAGTTTCCAACATGCTCATAATTTAATTCTATTTAAAACATAATTTTGTTTATCTTCTTTTGTTCTTCACTTTGTTCAACTTAACAAAATCACGAAAAAAATTTCAAGCTTAGACATTAACCCCAGTCAGTGTCAATTTGGTACTATCAAACTAGTAATTTTGGTGTAACATTTATTTTTGCGCTTTTTGCGCAACACAGAGCGAGCATGAATTTGAAACCACAAGCAATGGTTTTACACTGTGTCAAGAACGTACTGCTTTGAGCTGTCTCGCTTCGAAATCATGCCACACCCTCTCTCAACTCAAGCATCCAACACCAGGCTGTTGCATGCTGCAGCACGTGGCATGGCTATTGGCTTTTTTGTGAAGTTAAATGTCCACGATATTGCTTTGTTGAGGAGTTTAAAGTGATAGGCTAACATTGTGGAGCTACAATTTAAAAAAATTGTCAAACTTTGATATTTGAGCTACATAGCAGTTTTCAAATGGACAAATAAACACCCTA
>JZLH01S0152932.1:15207-39881 GCA_001188425.1 Eucidaris tribuloides
GGGTGTTCCCAAACTCGAGACACACCTAAAATGAGGTCTAGCGGAGATAATCCATCAGCTAGGAGCAGATAATTAATTCAACCAGAGACGCACACGCACCATGACTAAGCCATACTATACAAATTGAGGAATATTCTCAATCACACGAATGTTGGTCTCAAATCTTGAATGAAATTTAGAGTTGAAAGCTTTTAACTTTTCCCTATCGGGCTTCTTTAGCGTGTGCATCCGAGTTCGGTAGTGATCTCTGCCTACGTGCACAGCACCTTGCGGTGACACATGCACAGTGTGAAAAACATACAGCGGCGTGTGAACTTAAGCCGGGAGGGTCAAGGTTACATAACCTTTTTGCTTTTGAACATAATCTGCATGGCTCGGGAGAATAACAGTGATTGGGAGGTAGAATTGAAGAGATAAAATCAAGCTTTAAGCACGTAAATACTGAAACTGCTCAGCGTCCACCAGTGACACTGTAGTGCATGCAATTATCTTTATACTGAATCCCGATGCGCAGAGAAGGAAAAGGGCCTCTATGATGGTCACGAGTTCAGCGATCGTAAGTATGTCATTGCAATACTATTACCAAAGCAATGCAATGGGCAAATGCATATGCAAAGCTGAAATGCCAAACCCACCAATCGCAATGCTATGCAGCGCAATCTGGCAATGGCAATAGTTCAATTCAGTGCCGCCTAAAATGCCCAATTTTGTGAATGAATGATTGTCGATGTATGATGGGGTGATCAGCATGCAGCAGTGAACAGAACAGTCTTGTGTGTGTGATACTGTAATTCAGTATTTGCTAAATAAATAACAAATTTTTGGCGGATAGCTTTTAATTAATCGTCGAATTGATCTGGAAAAGGGGGAATTAGCACATGAGCCCCCGAATTCAGTTCGAAGCAGGACACATGCTCAATCATACGGAGCGGTAGAAAAATGGGCTACGAGACTGCGTGCAAATTCTTTTTTTACAAGGCAAAAAGTGCATTTTGCATAGATAGAATTATCAACTTTCTAATTCAGCTTTTTTCTTCAGTCAAACTTCAGTTTTCTCAAAAAAATTTTTTTCTTAAATAAAAAATTTAAACTTAGGTTCTATACGTCCGCCTAAGTATACTCCGCCATGCCCGGAGCTTCGGCTGACCGGGTGAAAAAGTCTCCTTCCGTCAAAATGAGCGCACTGTACAATTCAATCATTATGAAAAAGAGTGAAATACTAATTCCACCAATCAAATAATTCCTTACCGAAAGGAGCGGGGAAATTTTTGCGCCACTAAAAAACAGACGATGTCGCTGTAGCCGTCTCACGAAGCCGTCAGCAGGCCGCATTGGTCATATAGACACACTCAGCGTTCACGCAGATGGCGATACAACAAATGGCTGACTTGCACTCAACGTTCAGAACACTGTTATAAGTATTACCAAACATCATTTAAAAAATGCACAAAATACAATTTCAATTATAAATCAAAAAATATATTGGCCATACACATGAACAAATATTGCAAAACGGCGATAAAACAGGCCGGTCGAACGCGCGACGAACCTGTACTGTGAATGAAGCCAGATCAGCGATCCGATCGACTGCGCAACTGGCTATCTATCTGTACTGCCACTAACAATTTTGGCCATAGGTTGTACAGCTTCGCACCGCACAGTCCCGACCAGTTGCATTACAAACACTCGTCGGCGACCTAACGATGCAGGCAAACTTTCGCGACATAACTGGAGGCAAGAAATAAATACGATGTTTTGGAAATATTTTCGACTTCCAGAGATATAGATTAAAGTGGATTGGAAGAAAAAGAATCAAGGATACAACTAGGATTCGTATTTCCAGGCGAATCATAAATGAGAAGGTAAGTAAGAACATTCACTCAAGTGCGAAATTAACCAGTACAGAGCGTAGATTTTGGAACCCCATTCACCATGACTTTCACACATGAATGAAACATTTACCAAAGAGGAAATATGATGCACCACCCGCACCCCCATCCGGCCGGTAACCGTTTCCCGCCTTTGTACGATCGGTGTACCGCGTTGTGTAGGTCCCTCTTGTGTCCAAAAAGTATTTGCTCCGGTTATAATCTACAAGCTTATAGAGTAATAGTACCCATAGATTCGACCACTTAAGCAGCTTTTTGCATTAAATAGCTTCTTCTATACACATTGATAAAGAATACACGATGTAAATAAAGTATATATACTTACCTTCCCAATCTGAAATAAGACTTTCCGTAAACTGAAATAATAGTATCTAAAAGAAACCGATGCGATACCTATTGATTGTGGCCCAAGAATCGCCGAGTATCGCCGATTTTTCAATTCATGTGTCAATGCCACGAACCACCTATTAACAAGATCTATATCTGCATCGCGCCTGCGTGCGCCGCACAAAAAATTAACTAGATTTGGCCCCAAAAACAATACCGTGAACCAAATATGTTCTACGACTGTTTCAATTTACTCCAAGGCCTTGAGAGACCAATTCATAAAAGCGAGGCGCCGTCACACAGCACAGTACTACACACAGGATGTCAGAATGCGCACCAGAAAAACAGTGTCTACAGACGGAGCCGGGCGAGAACACGATTAGGAGTATGTGACTGACAGCCGGTACAGCTACCACATCGCGAATGCAGTAGCAAGGAGAGAACGCTGACGTCAAAGATGGCCTATGACCGCATTTTGTCTCAGCACTAATAAATTAACCGGGTGGCAGTGATAGAGCATTGGTTTTGAATACAGTATTAAAAAACCTCTCAAATTCGTTGATTGTTAACGGGGGTTTTTGTACCCCCTCATGCGTAGCACAGGTGCTAACATGGCGCATGTCGAAAAAATCGCCGGGCTACATCCCCCTAGACTTCCTCGGCGGGCGAGGGGAATAATACAGTTTGTTTTTCGTGTGTGCAATTTACGACACCATAGACATAAAGTCACTAGAAAAATCGACATTTTGAAAGTGGAATATTCTGAGCGATTATCAGTGCATGTTTGATTCTTCATATGAAGTGTGTTGAGAGCGCTGACATCGTATGGATACGTTTAGAGTTTTTTACACTATTTCCATGCATCGCAAAAAATTCTTATGTCCTAGTTGCATCTGTCGACGCGATCCAAGTCGATTCAAGCCTCTACTCTAACTGCAAGCATACGCGTTTTTAAATTTTTTTACTGAGAAAACAAATCCCTAGACTGTGTCGCCCAGACAGTCCCGAAGACCCGAGAGGCCGATATCACACCAAAAGTCTTGTTATTGTAATATCTATTAAATTGAAGAAAAAAATTCATCATTTCCAAATATGTGGTAAAACAGGGAGAACAATATACTATATGATTCCTTGACAGTCAGAATCTATCATCATCGAGACTGCGATCCAACAGAGGGTTAATAAGGTGTAAGGACTGAGTAATACTTCATACAGAAAGAGCAGTCTGCTCTTTCGAAGTATGATTCAATAATACACTATTGGAGTGAACACAATACAAATCGCCTTTACTGAGAGACAAAGTATGATCAATAATGCCTCACTCAACACTAAATTCCTTTCATTTGTACTCAAATCCTAATAATTTCCTGACTCAGAAAAGAGTGATCCCACACAGGATTCCAAAACCAACAAACAGCTGAAAGACCTATACTCGATACCAGTTACTAATGTCAGATAATACTAAACATGCACTGCGAGCAACAACCAAGCACACTGTAAGGCTATGCTGGGAGCTATAACTTTCGGCAATAAGAACGACATCTGGAGAGCTACGTGACTGTGCGTATTAAGTAATGCACCCAAAGAATGATTTACCGAGTCTGAAGCTATTTAATAGTATTCACAAAATCGCATAATATTATCACAAGAGTGCAGGTATCTTTTGCGTGTGAAGATTTTTAGTAAATTTGCTTTCATTAGGTGATAGACCTGACCAAAGTGGCAAATTGGCTCTGATAATGTCTAGATAACGGTCACGAAGGTCCGAGAGACACTGTCGGAACGCGACAATAAAACCCCCCTACGAAAATACCACTTATAGAGTATTATTATATATATTCATATCATTATATTATGATATTAATTATTATTTGTTGTTGTTGGTTGTTGTGGCCTATTCATCATAATATAAAAAAAAATGCCCCATCGTCCCACTGCACCGTCTAACAGCAAAATCGGGGAAGCTTGGGGGACGCCTGAAGCACGGAGCCCCGAAAAACGGTTATCCCACGTGTGAAATAAACTGAAACGGATCCTCTTCATTAATCACAAAGCGTGTCAATGGAGATTCAGATCAACTTCTCCAGCTGAACGAATTGAAACATGTTACTTTGCTGCTCAGATACAATGAGAACAAAAGGTTTGTAAAATAGTGCATGTCTTTCATTTCCAGTATGTAAGGAGGTTTTTATTTACAGCTTGTAATGATGATTAGTATTTTGAGTACCTCCACCCCAAAGATGAAATAAATCATTTACTTAATTAAATCACGTGATAAGACTATCGATAACACGGGAAGACCTGTTACAAAATGTCTAAACTTGATATTCGGACATAGTCGTGAACAGTGTTGAATGGACAAATAAACACCGCCAGAGATAACACATAAGTTTGGACAGTTGATGGCTTCACCTAGTAAAAATATGGCGAATAGCAAATTGGCACATTAATATCCCGGGCCGCTAGAAATCTGCATACATCAGCAAGTCTATGGGGGAAAGCTGAAATGTCTGTCAATGATTTTCACAGTTTTTCAAAGCACTATAGAGCGTTAAGACCGGCAATTTTTCAGGCGCTAGCATTTTAGGAACCGTGATCAGAGACACTGTGGAACAATGGGAATCATGTAGCCCAATTTTTATACTGGAGTACGATTATGACAGTGCCTTTTAAAGTCACCGGTCGAACTTAAAATTGCGCAGACCTGGTGCAGATACATTGACTACAGTATGAAGTATCGCAACACATGTGCTAAAGTTGGTTAGAATAAGTGTATTCCGTGAGACTGACAGATAGATGAGGAGAGAGATGAAAATTTATTGCCACCATTAAGGGGGGGGGGACTGCAAGGATCGTAAACACAGCAGGACATGGCGCACCAGAAGGAAAAAGAACCAAAAACACTTGGCGACACACTGTAAGATAGGCTTGGCGATATCATCAGCCAGGGGCAACCGGCTCCGGTACTTTCCACTATCTACGTTGAGATACCCGACTCTATCAAGCCATCAGTAAAACAAATATAGGCACACATGCAGTAAATCACTGGTAAAATACCTAGCGCCGTAATTCATTCAGCACTCCATGCAAGAGACAATGTTAAATCTGGCTTGGCTGGCTCTCCCAGAGAGTATAAATGGGTACCTGGTAGGGTGAAGATGATTAGGTTGTCTGGCTTGTGCGGTCTACTTGGCAGCTCAGCTAGGAAATACTCCCCAGGGAGTGAAATGGTGGCACGATTCTTTGTGGCAGGTTAGAACTGTATCCGTGACCAGGCTAATAATATTCCAAGCTTCATAGAGACCGATAAACTCCGATAGGTATGATGCGCTATATAAGAATGATTATGATTATTATTATTTTAATTTGATAATACAGAGATGAACGTAAAATTTATTCTGCATCTTAAATTCTCTCTGCAAACCTTCATTCAATATACAGTGAAACCTGATATATAAAGACGCACCAAAAAGGGAGATAGGAATAGTGGTCCTTTATGAGGCAGTGGTCTTAAATAGTACAGGTTCACGTAATACACATTTCCATGAGACAATTTCAAGGGAAACTGAACTTGTGGTCTTTACAAGAAAGTGGCTTTCTATCAAGGTGGTTGCTAGAAGCAGGTTGACAGTGATCCGTTCTTTCATCTATCCACTCACTTTCCCCTAGTATAACATTATAGCATTATTTCTGTCGTCCAAATACAGAGCTCCTCATGTTGTGAACAGTCAAATGGCAGTGTTTATATGGGAATTCTTATTAAGGCAAGGTTACACCCTGACATTAAATTGGTTTTAATAAAAGCGAACAATGAGAGAAACGCGAAATATTAATGAAGGCAGTTTGGGCGAAATCCATCAAAGAATAACATGAGTTATGAGTTGCAAAGCTTTAATTTTGTTGACGTCGACATGCGAGCAGCTCCCCATATTCATGTGATATAAATTCCATAGAAGGTGTCTTTTTCTGCAGCAAAATGTGTGAAAATTATTTACCTGTGCATTCAATTATATTATCAGAAACATTATTTCATACATGGCTGCTATGAAAAAAAAACATTCCATCATCATGAACCTTTAAAAATGGCAATTTATGGAATTATATTACTTGGAGCATATTGGAGCTGCTCGGCATGTGAAGACGTCATATTAATTTAAAGGAATACGTTGTAATGAAACCTCATAACTCTGTTATTCTTGTGGTGGATTTTCGAAACTTTCATTAATTGTTTTCTCATTGTTCTGTTTATCAAAACAGACTTGATGTCGAGTGAACCTTGCATTAAATAATCAGTTCGTCTCGGTGTTCATAATCACTCAGGCAAAGAGTTAATGGCAGTCAATATTTGTTATACTAACTATACCCTGGTAAGACTTACGTAGACATTTCTTGGAACGCACTCAATAATGAACAAGGCGCTTGCAGTACTCCCAGTTGACACGCCCATGCTGCTGGCTAATTATGAAACATGAGCTGATCAAAGACAACAACACAAAATAAGCACCTTAATATTGAAACTTTTTTATGTTGTGGTGGAGTATCTAGTTTTGTCATTACGGAAAAGAGACAGCCCCCACACCCCCCCCCCCCCCCCCCCCCCCACACTCTTCTCATTTTGTTCTCACAAAGCAGGAGCGTCAAAGGGGGGGGGGGGGGGGGGGGGGGGGGGGGGGGGGGGGGGGGGGGGGGGGTGGCATAATGGATAAAGCTTGCGTTCCCGACTAGTGTCCATGGTTCAGATGCCCACTATTGTGGGCGGTTGTTCCGTGTAAAGGCAGTCGCGTCGCCCATTACCCGTCCCTTGTATCTAGTGACGTAAAGCCGAGGTCACGATGTGAGACAGAAACACCTCAGCAACGTTATAAGAACCCACTACACTTCATCTGAAAGAGAAGGGTGAAAAACCTGGTGTCAGGCATCATTTCCAAAATATCAACATTCTTTGGCTCTTCTATAATGCACTGTGTAGCTGCTGTCTGCTGAAGGATACATGGTCAATATGTGTTGCCATGCCATCAGCCTCGGCTGCCAACATGAGCGTATGTATAACATTATATACATAAAATAAAAAATAAATAAAACTGGTGAAAAATTCATTTGTGGCCTATCGACAGTAGTAATATGTTAACACTTTTTAGGCTTTGTATATATAATAGTGTATTGCTGTGGAGATGTGAGAAGAAAACTGAAAATGATAAGGTACCCAGAGCCAAGCTTTAAAAACCAATCACATGAACGAGATCTTGACAAATAGAAGATTGTGGATGTTCTTCTTACTGTCCACCACCTAACTGTTTTCACAGTCATCCACTAGCGATAATATACCAAATAGAGTAAACATTTTAATAGCCAATAACTATAAAGTGACCGGCAGAATGCTTCAACCCAAAGTCCAGTCACACAGTCATAGCCTGCACAGTCAAAGAGTACATTTTATTTCAAATCCACCCATGGCAAAACAAAAATCACTCTTGGGCCGTGCATTTTTGCCATGCCGCCTCAAAACTGTGGAAAGCTGCCGCTTATGAAATTTGTAAGCTACCTCTCTAAATGTCTTCAATGTAAGTTAAATACATAATTTGTTCTGAATAACATGTATTTGTGTAGAATTAGTAAAGCAGGAGTTCAGAACCAGTGCAGCTAATGTACTACAACATAGACGGCTGCGCTATATAATCACTTAAAAGGCCAGTCAGGAGTACTTTACAATACTGGGTGATATTCATATTCAGTGTTTGAAGATCTGGTGTTGGTGTACAACAACATCGCTAGAAAACCAACTTGAAATCAGGCCTGGTGTGAGGTTGAGGTCCTTAGTCTGTGTTAGAAGCTGGAAGTTAAATAATCGTCTGCTAAACTGAGTACCGGTTGGGCGTTGGTAATTCACCTGTATTTTTTTCATTATTCACCAGGAGTTGTGCAACATGGACTGCATAAGACTTTCTATTGAAAAAATTATACACTAAAACTGACTATTAAATTCCCTGTGAAAGAAACTCTTCTTCAGATTCATACAATCTTTTGGCAGGCAATATACAAGTTGGTGACATGGTCGTATAGATTTGTTTCGATATGCCATCTAGCGACAGCTTTTGCACAACATCATGAATTGCGCCAGACGTCAGTCAGTTTGCTGCGATTGACAGTACAACATCGGTCATCATGACAAACTGACCTTGCATTGATCGATTTAGCGAACTATTTTTGTTTCTCAACACCAACACCGAGACAAAACTTGAAATCACCCACTGTGTCAGGGCGTCTACACTTCTTACCTGGGCAAACAAGAGGAAGGTGAGTCTAGATGGAGTATTGTTTAGATGTAGTCGCATAATGACTTTGATAAGTTCCGATACCCGCGGCATCCTGAAATCTCCAAAGTCATCATTCGTCACTCTGGTAAATTCCTTCCTGAGGCACATTAAAAAGATAAAAACAATCAACACACCTCTGCCGCCTGAAAGCAAAATGATTCACTGCATCTCTTCTAAGACATAATGTACACAATACCAACTGGGACACAGTCTCTCGTTTCCTTTCTGAAACAAAATTTTGGCAAATGACTTTGGATAAACTTTAAAGTGAAGGATAATATTGTGGTAGGCTTCAAATTAAAAGAATGCGCAAACTTTGCTATCTGAGGCTACCATAGTAGTGTTTGAATGGACAAGTCAACACCGCTAGATACAAAAGTTATGGATATTTTGCTGCCACTTGGCAAGATAATGAATGAACAAACATTTGTACTAGGGGCGAGTAAAACATAGCCTAGATCCACAAGTAAATCTATTGGGAGGAAATGGGCAGGTGAAAGCAGTCAAATACGATTTACCACTTTTTTAAAGCACTATAATAATGATTTTGAATACAATTTTTTCAGGGCTATTTTTAGACCTTATCAAACGACACGTACAGCATAGAGGATTATGTCTCAAATTATTGTAATGGTGATAAATGTTAGCCAGTGGCTTAAAAGCATTCGATTATCAATTTTCGCGATTTTAAAACTCTGACTGGCCTAATCCTCCATTTTATTAGTGTCTCTGTAAGGTATAAAATTAAAAGCCCTGAAAAAATACTTTGTACTTCAAAAAATCATTTGAAAAGGTTAAAAGTTTATGAGTAATCAGTTTTCACATGCCTCACTATCCCCCATAAAACTGCTATGCTCAATAAACTAAAGAGTCTACTGATGCTTTGTTATATGTGTGAACGCTTCAAAATTTTGTATGCTAGGGGATTTATGCACATTTTTGTCGCATTCAAACATAATCATATAGCTACAACTATCAAAGTCTTTTTACTGAACCTCCACAAAGTTAATACGCGAGTCTTTACCATATAACAGGTATAAGCAAATTTCGGCTACCACTGCGCAAAGTTTGGATCATGTCGCTCACTGACTTTTACTTTCAGTCTTGTGCATCTTTGAGACCATTTTTGCGAAATTGGACGCACCATTACGAACGGCTGCATAGCTTTTTATGCCTATCCATGCATGTCAACCAAAAATTCGCTCAAAACAGTGATTTGGTAGCAAACATGGAAATGTGTTTTCAGCCACAAAAATCATAAATGTAATATTAATTTTGCTTTTACTGCAATGAAATGATTATTTTTATGACCTTTTATGATGCAGTGTCCCCAACAATGTTCAGGCACAAAAACAATAAAAAAACAAAAGGTCGAAAAACATAGGAAATAATAAGAAAATTCAGCCAAACAATAAAAAAACTAAGAATTCAATTCGTCAATTCGGCAATTTTTTTGTAGATAATTGTTGAGAAAGTCAGATGAATATTTCACGCAAAAATTATAATTCTACTAGTTAATTAATATAGTGAGTTTTATAGGCGAAAAACATAATCATGCACTATTTGCATATTAATTACTTAAAAAATAGAAAAAATAATTTTTTGAAAATTTAACAATATAGTCGTATAGTTGTTACATCCGGACTTTTATGCGCAGGCAAATTCCCGGGATCGCACAATCTGGTGGCCGAGATTCTGAAAGGGGGGGTCAAATTGACGCGCGCCGCCCCCCCAGTAAAACCTGGTCTGAAAATAGCTCGTTAAAATAGGATAAATAGAGAATACTAAGTTGCTCACTCTCTGTCAAGTCTAACTCTTTGCGTGCGACTTAATTTTGGAGGTGATAATAATCATGTCGATTGTAATTTTGAATATTTTCTTTAATATCTTTTGTTCCTCATTGCAGCGCATTAATACTGTGGTAATTAACTCTAATAGATGTTGCTTTAAGCATTACAGGTTTTTGAAAGTGGACATGGTGAAAGTAGGAGAAACAATAGAAGCTAAATTTAGGAAGAAAGTAGGAGAAATCAGATATAAAGAGCAAGAAAGTAGGAGAAAGTAGGACAGGCACGGGTTTTGATTTTTTTTTTTTTTGTTTTTTGTTTTTGGAGTGGTAATGTAAAATTGCCACAGGAGTGTGGTTTGAAACTTGTTATAATGCAGACTCTGGCTGGTAGAAATCCTTTTCTGTGCTTCAGAGTCCACACTTTCTGTGAATACCTGAATGACTACTACTATTCGCAGTCATTTTATATGATTAATACAAACATTTTTATTTTCGCAGTGGTTTTACAAAAAAAAAGAGGTAGAAAAGTAGGATAGAAAGTAGGAGTTTTGGGGGAAAAAGTAGATAAGTAGGAGGAGAGTAAAAAAAAGAGGAAAAAGTAGGAAAAGGTAGAGCACGTTGAAAGCCTGGCAATTATGCGCATTTTATTAGGTTTTTCTAGTACAAAGCGTAACAAACATATCTAATTATCACAATGTGTTGATTCTCGCTATCAACAGTTCGCATACAACAGAATATCAAGTCGTAAAGGGCGGAAACTGTCACAGAATTTGGACCCCACGCAACTTCCGAGTTTTTGTATACATTAACACGAGGGTTTGAGACATATGAAATCCTGTATATAATGACTGGTTTAAAACTTTGTGGCGTTATCCCCAACACATTTTGATGCTATCTGCAAAGGTCACATGAAATCAATAACGCAAATTTTGTGAGCACTCTGAACCTCTATTTAGTAAAATCGGACAATTTGGGCAGACGTTCATGTGTATTATCTATGGAAGCTGGAAATGAAGTTGTCACAAGCGAAGTCAATCAAACTCAGGCCGTGAAAACTTACGCATGCGCACACTGACGATAGCGCGCCTTATTTCTGAACGCCATATAATTGTCGAGTAGCCGAGAATTGTAAGATTGTGGGCAAACTTGCAAACAATTCACGGGCAAAAGGGTTAAAAGTTGTTCACCTGACACATTACTGTGAATCAAATGCAAATCAAACTCACCATGCTCCGAGTCAATTGACAGTGCACCACAGACGAGTGTACGAGTCTCTCGATGTAACAGGCCCTGAACCTCCGGTCAGCTCTCAAATAACTGTCTCGTTTGTAGAGGACCTCTGAGAGACGGTACCGAGAAATTGAAGTGATCCTCGGCCACCTCGCTCGTGGGGTGACACCAGCAGTTCAGGACCGCATCCAGGTCACCCTCATGGTCTCCAAACCGCTGAACAGAAGATTCCAAGATTCAAGGTACAAGGAACTTATCAAATGCTGTCATAGACGAACAAAGAAACTGTGATCTTCTGCTGGCCAAGACAATACAATACGAACTTTAAAAATAAAGACTATTATTTAAAAATGAATTATGAAATTATAACACTACAAATAAATATGGAATGCTACAAGATTTAAAGATAATCTTTTCTCAACACAATGGCCAAGGTTTCTGCAGTAAAAGTTTTCAGTTCTTCCAAACATGGCTCATAATTTAATTCTATTTAAAACATAATTTTGTTTATCTTCTTTGTTCTTGCACTTTGTCAAGCTTAACAAAATGAACCGAAAAAAATTTCATAAGCTAGACCATTAACCCCGTGCAGACCTGTCAATTGGTAGCATATCAAACTAGTAGCTTTTTGGTGTAACATTTTATTTTTTGCGCTTTTGGCGCAACACAGAGGCGCAGCATCGAATTTGAAACCACAAGCAAATGGTTTTACACTTGTGTCAAGAACGGTAACTGCTTTTGGAGCTTGTCTCGCTTCGAAATCAATGCCATCCCTCTCTCAACTCAAGCATGCAAACCAGGCTCGCTTTGCATGCTGGCAGCACAGTGGCTATGGCTATTGCTTTTTTGTGAAAGTTTAAATGTCGCACCGATAATGCTTTGTTGATGAAGAGTTTAAAAGTGATAGGTCTACACATTGTGGAGCTTCAATTAAAAAAAATTTGTCAAACTGTTGATATTTGAGCTCATAGCCATCGCTACGCAAGGGGGGTGTTTTGGGGTGTTCAAACCCCCCTTTTGCCGACGAGGGTGTTAAACACCCCTAAACACCCCCTACTTTACGGAGGAAATATCACCCCGCCTTTTTCACGATATCACCCCCCTGTTTTTGAAAAAGCTGGGTTTCAGACAATGAGAAATAATGATGTTTTAGTAGATTGAAGGAAAATTTTGGCATAACCCCCCCGCCCCCCACTCCGGATGATTTAGTTTGTGTGTTTACATGCTTAACGTGGACAAAATATGGACCTGGATTTGGGGCCTTTTTTTTTCATTACCCCCCCCACTATTTGTGTTTCGCGACTGACTGTGACTCGGGAAAAATTTGGACCTTGGATTGGGAAAAATTTTCGTCACTAAACCGCGCCCACCCCCCCCCCCCCCCCCCTATTTGTGTTTTCGGCGACTGTGACCGGAAATTTTGGACCTTGGATTGGGAAAAAATATTTCGACACTGACCAATTCCCCCCCCCCCCCCCACAGATTTTGTTTTTTCGGCGACTGACGTGACCGGGAAATTTTGAACCTGGATTTGGGGGAAAAATTTTTGCGTCACATTCACCCTCCCCCCCCACCGCTCCCCCCACACATTCAGTGGTTTTCGGGATTGCGTGAACCGAGAAAAATGTTCGGAACCTAGGTTTTGGCGCCGGCTGAAACCCCCCCCCCCCCCTTAGAAAAAATCCATGCGTAGGTCCTATGTACAATATCAAGTGTCAAATGGACAAATAAACACCCTAGAATACAAAAGTTTGAAAAGTTATGCTGCCAATGGCAAGGTATGCATGAATAAACAATTTCTACTCCAGTGGATGATAGAATAGCCTAGATCTGCACACAGTTAGTCTATGGGAGGAAATGGGCAGGTGAATCCCATCAATTTGAATGCTTGTAGATTTTCACTATTTTAAAGTACTAAATCATCATTTTGAAATACAATTTTTCAGGGCTTCATTTTTAGACCTTATCAAAGACATTTGGAGCGTGAAGGATTATGTAGCTCACATTTTGTTAACTGTGGTAAATGTCAGCCAGTGGCTTTAATGCATTGGGTGGATTTTTGTAGTGACAAGTATTTCTCAAGCACGAAAACAACATCCTGCAAGTGTGGTATGAAAATTAACTTGTGCGAAAATTACCGGCTTTACAGTATATACAGTCAACTCTGCATAAATCGAATAATCGCCTAACTGGAAGGTCTTTACTGGGTCCCATTCCTTTATTTTCTATTGTTTTTGACCCCTTATAAGTCGAATATCGTCTAAGTCAAAGCATTTTCTTCAGTCCCAAGAAATTCGACTAGGCAGAGTTGACTGTATTTCGATTTGGTGTTTGATACTGGAGCTGCAAACAGTTTGGTTAATTACTTACTTGGTTTGGTGTTTCTACCATCATTTCCATGAAGGCCTCTGCAAGTTCTGTGAATATCCTACAGTAATTTATTGATCTGTGAAAACAAGAATGACAAAGAAATGCAAAGTTGAAAGTAGAAACACAAAGAATCTTCATAAAGAGAAAGTGTAAACATTCTGGAAAAATATAAAATTTTAAAGGTTGATGACATGATTGGGTGACTGTAGTCCTAACTTGAGGTAAAACTATTCTAGAATAAAGTAAACTATGCAATGATTATACTATAAAAATTTTGCAGTCAATAGTTGACTCATTTTAAAATAACTTCCAACAGTGTGCCTATTGACAAATTTGTTGTGTAGTTTTCTATGGGATTAATTTCTGTCAGGGATCGAGAGTAATTCAGTTATTCAGATCTGGTATGTTCATGCTTGATTCTCCTTACTTAAATTTACTTAAATAAATTCAAGATCCTTCCAGCCAGGAGATAAACTCTATCTGGCATATCTTTGGTATATTTTTCAGCCAATTTGGCTCAAGAGGTATTTTTTTTATTTCTCCCAATTATGTCACTACCCTTTAATTTAAATTTTGATTGAATGATTGACAGCTTAAAGGCAAAAGGCAATCACTGCTCTACTTCTAACTTTTAAAATTCTGTCAAACAAAAATTATAAAACATTTTCTATTTGTGTTATATCATCTCTCATGAAATGAAATGTAAGAGCAAAGGATGTTGACACAAGAGTGGTTTTCAAGCCTATCTAGACTCAATGCTGAGGGCGCACCATAATCCAAATACTGATAATATGCACCCTAAATTAAACCAAGAACACAATGATGATCCCAATTTAACTCTTGGTCTATGGAAATATCGTTGGCAAAGGCTGAGTTATTTTTGCTGGAACATAAGCTGTATCAACAAAAGATTATTTCTACAGCATGTCTAAAAAGAAATTGTGCAAATAAAACATGCCCTCTTTGATAATTAGAAAATACTGATGTGATAAAATGCTTACATCAATGTCAAGGGCACAGTCTTAACTTTCAAATACCGTTCAGGGCTCGACCTAACTTTTTTTTCTGGTGGCCATCCGGGCCACCTGAGTATGATTTTTTCCAATTTCAGGTGGCCAAAATGTTAAACATTAATTTAACGTCCTGGATATTTAAATATAATTATACTAATGTTCTGCCCATCATCACCATCTCCATTTCTTTGATAATACAATGTTCTTGTTCTCGATCATATTGAATGAGCACTCTGGAAAAGGGTGAAACCTTCAGTTTTATGCCCGTTGCGCCGTGTTTATTTTTGAGCACAAATCATAAAATCATGCACTAGCTATCACGTTTGCATTTTTTGAGAAGTCATTCAGGTTGTACTTTATTCTAGCGACGAATTGTGTGATAATTCCTAGTGGCCAGCCGGGCCACTTGATATGGCTTATTTTCGATTTTCAGGTGGCCCGACTGGAGTTTTAGTGGCCAATGGCACCCGGGCCACCGCTAATTTCGAGCCCTGCCGTTTGTTCTGATAAATTTGCTTATTTCCATCTCTATTATGTTAAGTTAACGACTACAGGGTAAAATCACAATTGTGCCACTTTCATTAAAATCACTGGTAGCATCACCCCCTCTTCCCTTGTAAACGTGGTACAATGTGATTTTACCCTTTTGTGGTTAAAGTGATAGGCTAACACTGTGGGGCTTCAATTTAAAATTGTCAAACTTTGATATCTGAGCACTCATAGTAGTGTTCAAATGGACAAATAAACACCTAGAATACAAAGTTTGGAAAGTTACACTGCAATGCAAGTTATGCATGAATAAACAATTAAAACTCGGGCGAGTTTTAATAGCCTAGGTGTACAACAGTAAGTCTATTGGGAGGAAATGGCAAGTGAATCTGTCAATTTAGCATTTTCACTGTTTTAAAGCACTAATAATCATTTTGAAATACAACTTTTTCAGGGCTTCATTTTTAGACCTCATCAAAGACATACCCCTGGTAGCATGGGGAATCATGTGGCTCAGATTTTTTTAACTGTGGTAAATGTTAGCCGATACCTTTAACTAAACATATTTCGAGACTAAGATAAGCAAATTGAACCAAACAAATGACATTTAAAAGCTTAGACTATGCCCTTGACATTGATGTGTCAGTCACAACAATATGTTTAATTACCATGTGTTGAGGAAGGATGTTGATCATGTTTTGAGAAGGGTGTTTGAGTTTCAGGTGGATGGTCAGAGGGGAAGGGGGCGACCAAAGAAGACGTGGGAGAAGCAAGTGGTGGAGGAGAGTAAGAGGGTTGGATTGAGGGGGGAGGATGCACTGAATAGGGTGAAATGGAGGGAGGGGGTAAGAACAATTTCTGAGAGTGCGAGGTAAATCCAGCCACCCCCATAGTCGAAGACAAAACTGGATTTAAAACCTGAATTACTACTACCAGGGTAGGAATTAATTTTTATTTTTTAAGGGTGATTTTTATTAGAGCCTTGGGGCTATTTTTTAATTTTGGGGGGCTATTTTTCAACCACTGGGGCTACTTTTTCGTTGCACATCTGAATTTAAAGAATGCAATGAAAGATTGTTGTTTTGGCCTATGCTTCATCCATAAAAGCATACATCTACATGTAATTCATTTTTGTTTCAATGCCAAAATGAAAAGAAAATGTGAAATTTTTCATAGCAAATCTGAGGGCAATTCTGAAGGAAAAGAATTGGGTTTGGGGGATTTAAGGGGGCGATTTGGGCTTTGCCAAGGGCTAAATCGCCCGTTGCCCTGGGTTATTTCCTACCCTGACTACTATTACCACCACCAAAGGTGGAGCTTTTGACTTTCACAATTTTTTTTGAGACACGCTGTACAGGATAACATCAGACATGACAGCATCTTACTTGTCTACATCTTCCTCTGCTACTGCCATTGCATAGGTGTCCGGTAGAAGGATGATACCCTGATACAGGACCTCAGCTAGCGGGAGATGCTCCTCTACATCCTCCATACCGTAGAGGGCAGCACACAGACAGTCGCTGGCCGCCTCGTGGAGCATGGATGGCGTATCATGCTTTTTCTGCAAAAATTGAAATATCAGCATAAAGATTACAAATGACTGACACCAGAGTATGAGCAATACAAAGACTGCCACTGGTTGCATCAAGTAGCATAGATGGTGTAATGTTATTTTCAGTTAAAGAGAATACTCATTACTGGTTGATTACTTGCAGAACAACATCATTTTGATATCAGCTGCTTTCAAACCTTCTGTGAACAGATGGTATTCTAAAAATGTCCCTACAGTACGGAGAGAGTAGTTGAAAACAACAGAACACTTCGTTTTTGACAAATCTGCTACACAAATCCCCACTGCTGACAAAGTACTAACACAAAAATCAATATGTGGGACTATGCCATTCACACTGCAGCAACTGAGTTGACTCAGTCGGGTATTCAAACTGCCAATCCCTCAACTTTTTATTGCATATGAAGTGAATTAGTCCCACATAATAATGCAAATGTAATTTACTCTCACCTGGAAACTAATGAAATGTGAAATTTTGATGGAAGATTTTCCATCATCAACCAGTACTGTGTATTCTCTTTAAAATTGAGAAATCAGTGTAACAAGTACAAATGACTGCTGACCGCCTTGTGGAGCATGAACAGTGTGTCATACTTTTTCTACAAAAATTGAGAAACAAGTGTGTGATGATTACAAATGACTAGGAACCATATTACTGTAAACGTGGAATATTTGAGGGAGGGGGGGGGCGGAGATATTTTTTTATTTGAAAATGTAGCGCAATCCTTGTTCATGGGTCTATCCCTTGCCCCATGGGTGCATTTTATTCAAAAAAATGAAATGGATGGAGAAAATAGAAAGCAAAGTTCTAGATAAGATCAGGGTTGGAACCAGAGTGATTTCAGAACCGGGTAAAAAGTGATTGCGAAGTGTAGCGAGGGAAGCAACCGGAGCATATCACCAGTCATAATCACTCAATTACCTGGATCAATTACACAGAAATCTACGAATTTGTGCTGCGGCGGCAAGGCTGGAATTTACCGTGAGTACCGGGTAGGGCTGTCGTCAAATAGAAATTTTCTCTTCCGTCTCTTCCGACATGTCACCTCAAATATTAGCTGACAGGACACAGCTGTCGACACAACAATGGTCTGATTAATCTCCGCTTGCTTCTCTCGCTACACTTCGCAATCACTTTTTACCCGGTTCTAAAATCACTCTGGTTCCAACCCTGATCTTATCTAGAACTTTCATAATGCAGTCTTACACCACCATACCTATTCATGTTTAAATACACCTGTATTGTGACTACATACTACAGGGGATAATCAGCCTGCCAGGGGGCCCCAGTGATGACTGACATCACTATTGAAAGCAGCAGTGGAATTTTGAACTTTGGGCTTGACCACATCGTCAATTTCCAGGGAACCAAGATTCTTATGGTGTAGATTACACTCAGAACAATGGTTCTCAGTTTCTATAACCTTATGCAAGTGTGAGAAAGAAAAAAATGCTTGCTTTGAGAAGTGACTGGCTGCGGAGATGACATTGTTAGGTCCTGATTTATTACTTTGATACTCTGTGTGTTGTTGTCAGTAAGGTAAAAATCTCTGTTGATATATCGTCTTTCAGTCAAAATACTGTTCTGTCGACAAGCTTTCCGACAGAAGGCCTGTCAACGACGCCACTAGTACCGGGCTGAGATTTTGAGAGCAGGGTAGCTCCACCCGGTGCTGCCCGGAGTGGTGACAACACTAGATGAGATTATAATTTACATGGCCTACACAGGCAGAGCTGCCAACCTCTTACGAATGAAAAAAAAGAGTATTTTTAGTCTGAAAAAAGAAGTATTTTGGCTTGGAAATGTATTTCTTTTCCAAAAGAAGTGTGCAAAAAGTGATCCCAATGAAAAAAAGCATTTTTGAGACATTTTGCCTCATTTTGAGTATTTGCAAGAAGGAAAAAGTCCTAAATACTGTGAAAAAGAAACAGTTGGTATCTCCGCACAGGACAGTAAATTAAGCCATTGAGATTCTGCAGCAAGCTGCAGAATCTTGTGGGGTTAAGTACTCCATAGATAACACGCATACACACACACACACCAAGACAGAAGGAATAAACATAACTCACCAACAGCTCAAACATAATGCCAATGATTTTGCTTGTCGCCATCTTTTCACTTGGTAAGACACGGACATAAAACCAGCTTGCTAGGCACTTGAAGATCTTGCCGAGTAGTCGCTGGTCATTGATGTAATTCTCAGAACAGGCTGTCTGTAAGAAGTTTGTAGAAATCATTCAGGGCGTCTCAAAAAAAAATTGTTTTTATCTGTGTGTTTTATTTCTTAGAAATTTTTTAAATCTTTTCACGGCTGATACAGAGGATTCCGGATTTTTGTCTCATACCAGAATTTTGACATTTCATAGAAGATGGTGTTCACCAGGGAGCACCGAACAAAAATGGTCGAACTGTAAGTGCCGACTACGTCAATTTTGAAGACACAATGGCAGTATGCCATACATTCCAATACACAAAATCTGCCCAGTAAGAGTGTGATTCTGTACAACACAAACAAATTCAGAAATCACGGAACTGTGCTCAATTCAACCAAAAATCAATCAGGTAGACTAAGAGGTGCCCGCTCAGCACAGAATGTTGCTGTGGCAAGAGACTCAATGCCTGCTTAAACCAATATGCCAAACATTTTGAACACATCATCTACGTGCTGGATCAATAAATCTGAAATCTATGCAAACTGCCACTGTGATTGTTATACTTATCAAATCAATACCAAACTATGGGATATAAAATTCCCAGATGTTTTAGGAATCCCATTTAATAAAAGTAATACTTATCCTACTAATACTTCTTATTTTATTCAAAATCAAAATGGTACATTTTTTGACATACTCTGTATTACTGTAATATAGGCCTACTGATAAAGTTTCACCAATAATTAAGAATTAATTTTGCAGTTGCTTTCAATCTTCCTATATGAAAAAGAGGGATGCAATATCTAAATTATTTACCCAAAGTCATTTGATAAAATGTGTCAAATGGTTAAATATGCGTGCCAAGCTCTATTATGGCCCTGTAACACCTTTACAATTTAGTTACAGTATATCAACGTAGTGAGCACTGTAAGTGCTGGATTGAATTGTATCCAGTGACTGAGGTAATAATAATGTGTAAGCGCTATGATACTGCGGTGAATAGCGCACTATAAGAACCCATTACTATCATTATTATTAAAATTAAAGTATGAAAAATTTGCGAAAGCAGCGGACGTAATGTCAAATAGGTTAAACAGGTTATGACAGCACACTAAAGCACATCAAAAAATTTGTGCATCCATACACAGGTTATATGTTTGCATCAGGGTTGGCTATTTCCCAGGAAATTCAAGCATTACACCCCCCCCCCCCAGGCGGAAAATAATGGGAATTGCTGGGAAGTACTCCAGATGTATACGGAGATACAGGGAAATACTAGAAAATACTTGGGAAATACCTGGACAATACATGAACATATTCAAGAAGTGTATTTCATAGTATTTCCCTGTATTTCCAATAATTTACCATTTTCCTAAAAAATTATTGAGGTGGTATTTACCCGTATTTACCGCTAGTACATGTTTATAACACAAACACTATGGCCAACCCTGGTTCGCATATCTCTGGCTAGACTCTTACCAGGAGTTCGATGACTGTAGGTGAGGTATCACTCAACTCTGATCGGAATTCCTCTCTTCTGTTGAGGCCTAGTCGCAGCGAGTGACTATCGACTTCCTCTGGCAGTACCGTTAGTAGTTCAATTAGGAGAGGGATGTGTGTTGCGTTGGAACTGTAAAACCTGGATAAGAAGAAAATATCAAAGACACAAATATTTCACATTAATGAAATTACAGAAATATAAATGCTTTCTAACCACAGAATACAGTGCTACAAATTGGACATTTTACGTCTTATTGTCATGGGGTTATCATCTTTGACTGACATTGTTCAATGGCAGAATTTTTTATTCCCGACTAAAATGTACAGTGGAACACTGTTGTTCAAAATTTCACTTAATAGAGAAATTGATCAAATAAAACACCATATTGGAAAAATTGTTTTGCAACAATCCCACACAATATGCATTCAAATCTAAAAATACTGCTGACTGCTGGTTACAGGCACTGTATAGTTTTAGTAAATGGAGATAGATTTTTTTTCCTACTATGTATTTTTATATAGACCTTATCAACACGCATATGCCCTGAAAATCACGAATTCTGAAATAGTTCACCTTGGGAGAATTTGATTATAAAATTAAAATGTTGGGAAAGGGGGAGGGGGGGTTGAAGTTGGGGTTGTCAAACATTTTGGCAATGCATGACTGTGCAATTTTCACAGCAGAAACATTAAACAGTATACTTGATTCTGGGAGCATTGACGACTCTTCCAATCTTGCCATTTCCCTTTAAGAAAGATTGATGAAAACATTTGATTGACTGTCTGGCTTTAACCTGTGTATAAGGTAAGCGGCCGAGTTCTTCCACTGGGTCATCTGCAGGGCCAGATCGGCCAAGGCTAGGCACAGCTGGGTGGTGATGACCTGGTAGTTAGGGTCGCTCATCGTCTGTAAGTGGGTGATCAACGAATCCCGGAGCATCTCGTGAGATTCGCTCGGCAGCTCATGGAAAGCATGTTGGATCTGCAGAAAAGCAGTGAGAGGGAAATGAAAAGAAAAAGGTCAAACACCAAAAGTAAAGACTGAATTTTACCATTTTACTAATGTCCAATCCTGTTTTTTCCGCTTGTAATTTTGCAATTTTCCGAGTTGAATTTTTGTTTGAAAAAAATCACAAATAATGTGAAGCTTACTCGGCCCATGGGGGTTTTGATTTGAGTTTGGGCACAAATTTACAGGTAAAGCAGGATTTCTTTGGCTTTATTAGGCATCTTTTTGATAAATTAGGTTAGTTTTATTCAATAAATATTTATCAATTTACTTTGGGGGGAATTTTTAGGCATTTTTCATTTTTGGTAAAATGCTGTTTTCTGCATTATTCCCCAAATTCTGTGATTTCCGTGGAAAATCCAAAGCGTGGAAAACTTCAGACTTTAACCAAAAGTCCTGTGTCTAAGGCCTTTATCATGGAAAAAATTCTTTGTCGATAAATCACTGAAAATAGTCTTGCCAACATTGACAATTGCCAACAATGATAAGCTGCATAAACCATGAAGATACGCCTGTTACCTATCCTTCAGATGCCTAGTGGCACATAGGGCCTCCACCAAACGTCTCCATTCTGACCAGTCAGCTGCTGCAACTCTGGCTTCTGCCCATGACCTCAATCCAGCATAGTTTCTTTCCTTCTCTACAGTAGGCATGGGCATTAGAGTCGACGCTCGGCTCTTACTCGATTCCTAAGTCAAGGGTCGGTATCCGAGTCCTCCCATATAAGGAACCGAATACCCGACATCAATAGTTATTGGGGCTCTGGGATTCGGTTCTGAAAGAAACTCGGTCATTTTGATAATGCAGTCACTCTTGATGGCCTTCATGTTTGGAATTTCAGTCAATTGCTTGCCAACCACTGCACAATACTCCCTAAGGCCTAGTTGGGGTCATTATGCCATTGACACAATGCATGCCAGACCATGGTCATTATGTAGGGGTAAAAAAAAACCTAAGCTGGCTGGTCTACCACAAGGAATGTTGTGGGTGGACTGCCAACTGATGTATGTGCTACATTGTAGCAGGGAGGTGATTGTAGGTATTAGAGTGAGTGTGTGTGTGTGTGTGTGTGTGTCAGTCACACTTTCACATGCTCACATGCACTCACAATGCTGGCTTGTGAAAAAGTGATTTATTGCATTAGCTTAACCCTTGAGTAAATGAAGTTTGACTGGAATCGGTAGTCTCAGAATCGAGATAGCTGAATGAATTCGCACTGGCTAGTGACAAAGTGATTTACTGCATGTAGCTTGACCCTTGTTTTACTGAGGCTTGACTGGAGTCGGGTAATCTCAAAACCGAGATAGCTGAAAAGTACCGGAGCCGGTTCCCACTGGCTATGGATTCGCCCAAGCCTACTCTACAGTGTGTCGCCAAGTTGTTTTGGGTCTTTCTTCCTTCTGGTGCCCATGTCAATGCTGTGTTACAGATCCTTGCAGGTCCCCCCCCCCCTTAATGCGTGCCCAATAAATTTTCATCTCTCCTCATTATTGTAGTACTCAAAGGATACACACTTAATTGTAACAAATTTAGCACATTGTTGCGATACTTCATACTGTAGGTACCAATGTATCTGCACCAGGGTTGGCAATTTAAGTTCACGGTGATTTAAAGGCACTGTATAACATGTTTCCAGTATAAAAAATCTGAGCTACATGATTCCCCATGTTACCAGTGTCTCTGATACGGTCTAAAAATGAAGCCCTGAAAAAAATTGCAGTTTAAAACGCTCATTAAGTGCTTTGAAAAAGTGAAAATCATTGACAGACCATTTCAGCTTTCCCCCATAGACTGCTGTGTTGCAGAATTTCCTATCGGCCGAGAATAATTAATGTGCCAATTTGTATCTGCACATATTTTACTAGTGACAGCATAACTGTCCAAACTTTTGTGTTCTCGGGTGTTTATTTGTCCATTCAAACACTGTCAGATATGTCAGATATCAAAGTTTGACAATTTTGTAAACAAGTCTTCCACAGTGTTATACGAAGTCTTTAAATCAGTGATTTAAATTAAATAAATTGATTTATTTCATTTGGGGTGGAGGTATACAAAAATACTAATCAATCATTTACAAGGTAAATAAAAAAAATCTACATACTGGAAATGGAAAGACCATGCACTATTTTACAAACCTTTGTTCTCATTGTCTGAGCAGCAAAGTAACATGTTTCCACATCTCGTTTCAGCTGGAGAAGTTGATCTGAAATCTCCCATGAAAACAGCTGTGAATTAATGAAGAGATCCTTCAGTATCACATGGAAAAACAGTTTTAGGGCCTACGTGCTTCAGGCGTCCAAAGCTTCCCCAGTTTTGCTGTTAAGACGGTGCAGTGGGACTGTGGGAGCATTTTTTTTTATATAATGATGAATAGGCCTACAACAACAACAACAACAATAATAATAATAATAATAATAATAATGATAATAATAATAATAATAATACTGTATAAGTGGTAATTTTCGTGGTGGTTTTATTTTCACGAATTTCGCGAGTCAGTTATCACGAAAATTTCCACTTTGGTTCAGGTCTATTCACACTAATGAAAGCAAAACTAAAATCGCAAAAAATAGCACTTGTGAATTTTGAAATTTAGTCCACAACCGTAAAAATATTGGCATATACAATAGAGGTCAACACCAGTACACTCACTGTTCTTTGAAGTTTTGCAGTGATGCTGCCGTTCCAGTGCATGTTAGCGTATTATAAATACTGGAAGCTATCCCTTTTTGGTTTGGGGTTTAGGAATGAACAAGAATTTAGTGTTGAGTGACGAGTCATACTGTCTAGTACATCGTTTGCAAGCAAGGTTATACCTCATCAGAAAGAGCAGACTCTGCTCTTTCTGATGAAGTATTACTCAGATAACCTTAACACCTTATTAACCCTCTGGATGCTATAATGTGAAATAAAGTCAAAAATCTAGAGGTTCCCCCCCCCCCGAGATTTTTAATTAATTAAAAAAAAAGACATTCTCTTGGTGTGATATGACCTGTGGCCTTGTGGGCATAAAGGTTTCA
>JZLH01S0152953.1:897-13263 GCA_001188425.1 Eucidaris tribuloides
ATTTTTTTTTTTTTGGGGGGGGGGTTCTTTGCTTGTTGATCTGTCGCCCGTCGGTACACGAAAGATTATGTCGGTTACACAACCCCCATTGAAAAAGATCTAGCGACGCCCCTGGACTCCAAGTTTGACAGATACATGCTGTTGAATATCAAAAGAGAAAAATTTGGCTATTAGGTCAGATGTTGTATTTTCATTGTACATAAAAATCAATTCTTAGATTGAAAATAATTGTGAAAATCATTCAATCTTTGTTGACCACATTTTGCGTATCAGCTTAAGATTTTTATTCAACTTACAGTTTTCGCGAAATAACACACCTTTTTCCTACATACGGTACAAGGGTTAGGCTATCGGGGGATTCTAATAAGAAAGAGGATTAGGCAGGATTGATAAATCCATATTCATTGTTTCCATTGTATTTATTGATCTGTACAAACTTGGCAAGAAAATAGTCAACTACATGTATATTTTATTATAATATATCAGTGATGTCATGGAAACTGATCCAGATAATACATGTGGGAATAGAGAATAATCTTTTTTTTTCATATTTGGTTTACCTGTGGAACACGCTGTAAAATAAAGACGATAAGTTTGTAAATTTAAAAAAAAAAGTGTTTAAGTCAAATCATTTCGAGAAGTTTTATTGCCATCGATTGCACGTTAAGCTTCTGTTTGTGCATGGGTTTAGAATGGTTGGATAATTATGAGTGGTCTTTCTAAATGGTGAGTCAGATTGATGATTAAGATCCCTTCTGCACGGTAACAACAATTCAATTCAAACATCATAAACATAATCTTTGCACCTAAATTATGCTTTGCCTGTTTGATGGGGCATCTGCCTTTTTACATGAATGACATAATTTATATTACCATCATTAGCTCGTAAACGAGTAATTTGCAAACAATAACGCGGTTATGTTCATGATGGAAACGCCTTTTACAGAAGAGGCTGTTCACAATAACGCCTAAATTTTAAAGTCGCTGTGCTATTTCAGCCGGTTAAACGACCATGGACACTCCATTCAACTGCGCGATGATATATACCGCAATTACAAAGCTACAAATGCTAACTGAATGTTTCTGAAAGGATCATGATCTGTCCAATATTTGACCAAGCAAAGGGTTAGACCAGAGTACGCCCCTGTTTGCAGACTCAAAATTTACGAAATAAAAAGAATAGGATATCAAAAGTAGATCCAGCTTGCGTGCCTACAGCATGCAAAGCTAGAAGCTTCAGAAGTTTCGGCTGATCGTACACAATCAAATATCGTTTCATAATATGGAAGTAACCTTATATAAAGTGAAATTATAAATTTTATGCAACAATCACTTACACGAAAATATTATTTCTTCCCCCCAAAATACCAGTATTCTGGTAGTTTTTGTAAATCATCTCTGTTATATTCATTTTCGACCCCATATATTTTTGACCGTGATAATACTCAAATTGATAAACTGGCAAATACAATAATATTTATCTTAGATGTGCCAAACGTTTTGTTTGTGTGTTTGCATTTGTTTCTCATACAACTGTCAAATGCAATTAAACTCTTGTGAAAGTTTGATCGATTTGAATGATTTTCAAATCAATGGAACGTTTGATTCAGAAATACAAAAAAAAAATCTATAATCACAGAGCAAAACAAACAACTAACCAAGTGGGAACAATTTGCATTTGTCTGATTTACTATATCCATGGAAGCATATCGCACCATACTAAACGATGACATCTATGACAAGCAAGGTTATTGTCCGGTCAAATATAATTATTTGGATTCGATCAGTGTGTTCCCTCTTAGCTGTGCGTCATACTTTCAAAGCAATGCAAACTTGCGAGTGAATTATTTATTAGGCCTATTCTAAAAACTAAACCGGAGTTCGACATAGCAACGATTCGACTGGGTTTACACATGGACCTGGTTTATAAGACATGTACAATTTTTAACCAAATGCACGGAGACCAAGACTGCCAACGTTTTACTTGATTAATCATACAGTTACAGTCTCCCAAGATGATTTCTGTAGCGAAACTTTGCCTCTTTACCTTAATTAACCAAATTTATGTTAATTAATCATACTTTTCGATTTACATTGTGGCAAAAAACTTTTTATTTTCTTTTAGAAATGAGGCTACATACATTAAGTAGAATATTCAAGTATTTTAAAGTGATAGGCTAACATTGTGGAGCTTAAATTTAAAAAATTGTCAAACTTTGATATCTGAGCTACATAGTAGTGTTCAAATGGACCGTCAAATAAACACCCTAGAATACAAAAGTTTGGAAAGTTACACTGCCAATGGCAAGTTATACATGAATGAACAATAAAACTCGGGGCGAGTTTTATTAACCTAGGTGTACACACAGTAAGTCTATGGGAGGAAATGGGCAAGTGAATCTGGTCAACTTACGATTTTCACTTTTTTAAAGCACTAAATAATCATTTTGAAATACAATTTTTTCAGGGCTTCATTTTTAGACCCCATCGAAGACACTGGTAGCATAGGGAATCACGCGACTCAGATTTTTTAACTGTGGTAAATGTTAGCCAATACCTTTAACATGATAAAATCATTTTACAAATTCCACATCTTCTTTACTTTTTCCTCAATAAATTGGCTAAGGAGTAGGACCCAATAATTACAGTAATATATGTTGCCTTGCCGTTTTACTACATGCGTACAGCAATTATCACTATTGATTTTACATCAAGGACGTAGGCTGGGGGTGCACTGGGTGCACGTGCACCCACCCCCCCCCCCCCTGCAGAGCCATAGGAGTTCCGCCCCTGGCAAGAAAGACGAAATTTGCACCACTTTTTCTGCTTCCAACGCCTGATTTACTCAACTTTAGTTCCACCTCCCTAAGATGTGCACCTCCCCATGTCAATTTAGTTCCACCTCCCCAAAATGTGCACCTCCCCGTGCCCAAACCAGTCTACGCCCCTGTACATGCTTACTTACTTACATTTATGCCGCAACATGTGTCGAAATTACTAATGGCATTAAACGTAGCAATACACAATCGAAATCGTATGTCTGTGACGAAGACGGGTTGGCCACGTGCCAAGATGACCTCATCTGACCTTTGATACTCGTCAAGGGTAGCTCATTGACGGGGAGTAACCGGTGTTTGTGTCGGTGTGTGCCTGTATACAACCTAACAGCACAGTAAACAATCGGAGGATTTTTGGCAAGATGAAAAACTCATTTTTCTGCCAAGCGCTGCTAATTTTCTGTATGAATTCTGAAAAAGCTTTGAATAACCCAGATTTCCGTGGTATGATTTAACGAAACGAGAAATTTTACCATGAGGTTTGATTTTTAGTTCAACCATGTCCTCATGCTCTGAAAGACCCACTATCGAGCGTGTTACGTCCAAAGACTGTATATCTTCCCTAAAATAATTCAAAGTTAGTCTTTAAATTGACAGAAAACATTTATTGGCAAGAAGGTATGGTCTACAGGTTAAAAGCGGAAAAGGGAGAAAGGGTATTCTATTACACAACTGATGTAGTTTATTTTTACGTTGTGAAAAACAATTGTGCCCATTTTTATATCTTGACTGAAAAGAGGGGATATTCCATTTTGCTTCCGCTGTTGGCCCTACTCAACCCTTTTATATAAAGATGAAAAGTGGTAAACGCTGGCAATCCATAAAAAACGAGAACAACACGCTATACTATAATTCCTTCATTCCTCTTTCAGTTCGTCGTCCATAAAATCTGAAATAAATGACTGAATCCCCATTTTCTGTCGGATGTGCGATGTACATGATTTATGTCTTTCTCACTTATCCTGAATACTGTATATTATACAAACCAAAATAAGATTCCATCATTTTTGCCCATTGAATTACATCACATTATCGCAACTAATATGAACGAGGCGCGATTTAATCACAAACTTATTCGTTTCAATCCAAAAGGACTAGTGTATGAAATAGAAAAGTGCTCATTTTATTTCACTATTTTAATTTTCATCATTTAATAGCACGGTTTACAGGCTGTAATGGGAAAAGGATTTACGCACTTGTCACAAAACCAAGCCAGTTTAGTTTGCACTGTGGAAAACAGCAGTTGTTCGTTATCATTCGATTCAATAGAATTCGCTATCCCATTCTGCCTTGTTTGGAATCACATTTCCTTTACCATTACTTTACATTTGTTCTGTTACCTTTAACGCCATCCTTTACCTCACCTTACCTTTACATTTATTTTGATCTTGAACTTTACAATTTGACCTTCATACGTTTATTTACTTTGACTGTACATAAACTTCACCTTTATCTTTACCCTGAAATTTGCAACTTTACTTTTATCATCTTTGTAACTTTGCCTTCATTTTTACGTTGATCTAGATAACAATGCCTTCATCTTTACCGTCATCTTTACATTTACCTTTACATTTACTTGTATACTTTCACCTCATACCAGTAACTTCACAATTGATTTTATACCTTTATACTTGCCGCTATATCGTAGTTACATATGGCTGCATCTTTACATTTGTCTTTACCACTTTCCTTTACGTTTATACCTTTACATCTTATCTTAAAATCAAACCAAAAGTATGCTTGTTAATCTCGACATTTCAAAGCATAGGGAATGATTAATTTGAAGCTATTAGACCAAAGATTTAAAACAACAGGTATGTGCCAGAGTGTGATAATGATTAGCTTATATCAACCTATTAATGTTTCACTGGGAATTATTTGGTCTGTAATAGTCTTATTCTTTATATGATGACTATAATAATGATGGTATTGGTGTTGATTGGGATGATGATGATGACGACGACGACGACGACGATGACGGAAACCTTAATGATGATGACGATGATGATGATGGTGAGAGGAAGAGGAAGAAGAAAAACAGAGAAGAGAAGGAAAAGGGAGATAAAAATGTAATATTACGTGCCACCTGCCTGTAATAAACATTTATGTAAACGGTTAAGAAACCCATGGGTGATTATACTTTGGGCAATCTTACCGAAATCAATACACCCCAGGACGGTTACTACTTAGATATTTTATCTTAAAGTGCTACCTGAATAGTAAGGATTGCATTAGTGTATAATTCAACATAGATGTGATAAGATAACTGTCCGGTTAATAGTTATTTGGAGGCAGGTTTCTAACAACCGACTATTTTTCGCTATATTTTTATTTTTAATTGGTATATAGAATACACCGACAAGCAGCAAAAGCTGAAAGCATCAGTTTATAATGAAAATGTATATTACATAGGCAAGCTTAATATTTATGTATTTATGTACGAACAACAGAAATTAGTTTTACATATAGTAGATACAACAAAACATACACAAAACACACACCAAAACATGTTTATAATGAAAGTAAACAAAGACAAAGCAGGTCAAAATAAAGTGAAAATGAAATTCATTGAAATATATGTTTGGTAAATGATAGTGATAATTACATATATAAAACATAATATTTGACGAAAAAAAATACATATTTCGAATATCATGTTTCTGTAAATTATTGTTTGTTTGTTTGTTTGTTTGTTTGTTTGTTTATTTGTTTGTTTTTTGCCGATGCACCCCTTCACAGCTCCAGCACCGGAATCCAGCGCTCAGCAAAGACAGACAAGGTGTAACTATATCCGACAAGAGACTAAATGGGGAAGTGAATTATACATGTATGATAAAATTGATGTTGATGAGATTTATTCTATTTATTCTAAACTTTAAAGGTACGTGCCAGGTAGGGTATTGTTGATTTTCGGAAACGTTCTGTATTGCATCTGATGGTACATAGACCGGATGTGTTTCGTAGTTGTCTGGTGAGAGTGCTTGCTTTTGTTGGTGGAAGTAGATGTGCTTTGCCGAACGCAAGAGTCCAGTGCCAAAGCTGCGAAGGAGTGCATCTCTGCGAGAACTTAGGGCTGGAAGTTTACATACTTTAAGAGCATTTTTGTAGGTAATGTAGTTACCACCCAAGATGATCCGACGAGCCCTTTTTTGCACAAATTCAATTTTACTGGCCTGAACTTCTGTCAAGGACGTATGCCATACCGGACATGCATACTCAAGAACCGGTCTGATATAACAGGAGAACACTGATACCATGTCTTCAATGGGTGTTTTACACTTTTTTAAGAATACAGAGGGTGTACAGTTTTCGAGATGCCTTTGTTACAATTTCTTCAACATGTAGGTTCCACTTAAATATAGTTATCGTGGCTTCCGATTTGGCAGAAACGTGTGTTTTTGTTATATGTTAAACTTGTAAAGTATGTCAAATTTTTCAGTTTGGTATTAACTCTCTCACTTCCATTGAAATAAAATTACATAAACTTCCCATGTGATATGGGTGAGTGGTGCAGAAAGGTTTGGTACACCTTCGCTTTTATTAATGATATCATCTGTAATCCTAATGATACTTATTTTTGTGTTTATTTAGTTTGTAAGTTTCTTGTAATTGTGTATTTATATGACCATAACTAATATGGCATTATCATTACAATTGTTTGCTTGTTTATTTATTTGTTTGTTCATTGTATCATTTTTATGTCAATTTTCAAATTTCAAATTAAATTTGACATGTGCACCATGAAAAAAAAATTTGACATAGACACACGGCCAGCAACTAATTGTCAGGGGTCATTGACATAATGAGCAACGTATGAGTCAGCGCAATTTCCTGGGTTATACCCAAATAACTGTTTGAAAATTACCTAACTTCTCTACACAATTTGTATCTTGTCCATTTGATTTAAATCTTCCTGCGGTTTTCCACTAACTGCACAATCGTTGGATTTATTGAGTACTAAAGATTGTGTCATGACCGTATTTTACAAAATCAGTGGTCCGGCCAATTTTGACATTGCAACACAGCCACCTACTGTCCAAATCGTTATTCTAGGCAGATTCGTTGGCCTTTGAAGGGGGATTTCCAAAAGATTTCAAAGCTTTTCGCAATATTTCAACACAGACATTACCTAATCTTATTTTTTACCCCTTTAACATGCATTTATATACTATCAAACATGTCAATCATATCTTGTAAATAACACAACTGGTACAAACAATTAGGAAATAGGTAATATAGGTATGGGATATAGAGTAATCTGGCTCAATCCCAAAACGATCATAGGAGAACTGACTTACCTGTAGTACAGTCTTAGTACGAGACCATTTATGTCTTCCGAAAATGTACATTTGAATGAACAGGGGCGGCACCAGGGTAAAATCTTAAGAAGGGCGATAAATATGTCGGGAAAATCCCCCACCCCCCAAAAAAATGAATAACAATCGTGGGATAGCGAAATTGAAATAAATTCCCAATTATTTTACCAAACGCTGTTGTTCAGAATTTCAGAACTTATTTGTCTCTGCTTTCATTATAAAATGAAATTTTTGCAAATGATATAGTGTGGTTGGACAGTCAGACTGTTGAGTACAAACGTAACAGGGGCGTCGATTCATGTTTCGGATTGGGGGCAGAAAGTGAAAAAATGTCTAAAATTTTAAAAAATTTGCGAGCGAAGCGCGACGAAAAAGCGACAATTTATGCGTACTGTTTAATAGTGATTGGTTTTATGCCATGTCTAATGGTGTATAGAAAAATTGCTTCTCACAATGCTTTTTAAACATATATTTGCCTTGCATATGATATCGAATTTTTAAGTTGTCAAAATTACTCTGGGGGGGGCAAAATCCGATATGGTTTGCCCCCCCCCCCAAATATTTTTTAATTGGTTGGGGCGATCGCCCTCCCCCCCAGGGTCGACGGCCTCTGGCGAACGTTGATGACAAACCCCTGAATGTAGTAGACTATGCCCCATAACTCTGTGTAATTAGAATGAAATTGCCAAAGTGCCTATAGGATTTTGTGAATGTATGGTATGAATCATTGTGCGCTCATGCCTACATGTAGATGATCGCCTTGTAGTTTCACTGCAGTGTAGTTTCGCCTTCCGGAAGTTCACGTCACAACAACTTTGAGTCTTTGTAGTAGACTATAGAAACTATCCACGTGAAAAACTCTCCATCGCGAGTTGGCAGATTTGCACAATTGACCACTTGATAACGTCATGGTCAATTCTGGTGGTTTTAGCCAACAAAAATATTGGCAGTCGGTCTGTTGACGGTTAAATAAGAATTTCTTTGGGTAACATTGCCTGCATCTTTCGGTACTATATCGAACCCCCATGAATCCTTACATGAAAATCCATTAGTCTTTTCATGAAATCAAAGTCTTACACTTATTGTACACCTCGATTTTGAGTTCTGTCCTCTGATATTAATTATTATCTTTATTTGTTCACCGTAGATCTATATCATTGTTGTTACGATACAATTGTTTACAATAATTATTGAAATCGATAAAATATTTGGCATTGGACAAGTTTTTATGACAGCGTTAATTACGATCGCATATTACTCGAACTCATCAAGGTTGTGAGAAATAGATATAAAGGGGGAAAGATGGAAAACCCTGTCATTGCTGAATTCATTTCGGAATTCGCAGTTCTGAAAAACAGGACTCTCCAGCATCGTAACCTAACTTTTACGAGCATTTTGTTTGACCTACTGATATCTCAGTTACTATGATTGGAAAGGTAAGTGGCATTTTCTCATTTATTTTGTTTAGTTAGTTATTTATTATTTATTGTTTGTTTATTTACATTGTAAAAAAACTATGCATGCATGTGTTTAGAGAGTCAACACTTTTCCAAAGAATATTAGTGTTATCACTTTGTACACTATTTTCAGAGGCTTTCCGTCGTATGTTAAATCACTAAACATCGGTTTCCAATTTCAAAACACGAAATGTCAATAACCTAATCATACATTTTCTAAACACGTCTTTGCTATCACTTTTAAACACTGTTTAATTGCTAAACAAACTATTTACAGTGTAAGTGTCGGAATATTACTACGTTGAATTTAAAGCCTTTCCATATACCGGCTTCCGTATTTTATACGGAAAATGATTTGTTGCAATTATGGCATTAACGAGATAAAATCCCAACGCAAAGCTAGTTTTAATACTGTTGGGAAACTGTTGCAGAAATAAAGTAAATCCAACTAATTTACGATTTCCGATTAGAAAACATCGTATTAACCTTTTCTCAAAATTCTTCATCCAGTTGGTGTTTGTTCTTCATAGATTTTGGAACAGTGTGGCCATGAAATATTTTTCGGCTATTTATTTTATCTACTGTCCAAAATATGTCTTTATAAAAATTCTGCTTGCTATCATATGATTTTGTTAAAGGAATGAGCTTTTAAACAGTGTAATCTACATACATTAAAGTTTGCATTTATCATTGGCCCAGTCAAGAAAACTTTTCATACCATTAAATAATTGTCATTATAGATACCAAATATTTTCATTTATCGAGATAAGTTTTATAATTATCTTAAGACCCAATTTTCAACTTTATAAACTGAAAATTCATTTTGTTAATACTTAACTAGAATTTCTTTTACTTACTTTACGTTTTCTGCTTTCGGAAGTTTTTAATACTTTTTTACACTCTTAATAATGTTGGGCAACATACTGTCCACACAACAATTGGTTGAAACTTTATCCAATTCTGGGTGGTTTTCAACCAATAATGTGTGCTTTGAGAACTACCCAGTATTGGTTTAAATTCCCCAGAGTTGGATAAATATTTCAACCAATTGTTGTGTGGACAGTATGTTGCCCAACATTTTAAGAGTGTAGCCTCGTGTGTCAAATAGGTTACTCCTCCTTAATTGAAACAAAAATCAGCAGGGTAGAAAGATTGTGTTTACCCCCACCGTTTACCATACAGGCACTGATTTTCCAGATTACCTTTCATTAATATGATGTCATTATCACTGATTTCTGTTTTACGGTGTCAAAATGATTTATGTCTTCTTGTAATATGGAAATTCACAGAATTCCATTCTCTTCGTGATTTCTGCGAAAGTCCACATAAATTGTGATTCTATTGCAGAAAAGTTGGACTTTTATCATCTTGCTGTTTTATTTTTCATTTACTCGGCTACTATTGTAATAGCCAAATCCAGAGCAGAAGTGTTATAACACTATGTTTAACGCAAATTTTAAATGTACAGATTCGATAATTATAATCATTGGTCTAAATACAGAAATGTCTCCCTCTCCCTAACGGGTTTGCTCAATTCTTTTATTTGTTGTTCTTGATTCTTTCAGATGAAAATACCCGTCATATTTTGCCTATGCCTTTCGATGTGGATAATGGTGCATAATGCAAAAGGTAAGAATTAAGATATTATCATTCAATTTCTTTTTTGAGTAAAAAAAACTTCTGACTTTAACAATTTTCTCGTTTTTATCATACATTTAGGTTTGTGCATACTATCCAATTAAAAGTAAAGACTATAGTGAGAGATTAGGGCCTATGCATTCAAAATATTGGCGTAGGATTATGAAGTTCAATGCATATAGTACGTAGTCAATCATATAAACGTAAATTTTGGACGTGATTTTTTTATTCCCATTTCTTAACTTATTTTAATGCAACGCCTAACTGTGAATTAGTGACTGACAGAATAGAAAACGTAAAACAAAATAGACTAACAACAATATATTTCATACTTTTCCATTCTTAAAGTAACGGACGTTTATGCCTGGGCACGTTGTATCAAACAATATTTTGAAATGCACGGTTTGTAGAGTAAAAAGAAGTGGTGCGCATCTAACCGTCGTGCGCCGGAAGAAACGTCCGTTGAAGCCCCTTAAGTGGATCTGGATTTTATAGAAACCAAAGCAACAAACCTTGGGAAGAGCAAAACATTGGGGGAAAATAGCAGTCCGTGGGAAATAAGAGACAATTTTTGGCAACAGCAAAATAAAGATATCCATATGAAAAAAAAGCATTTCGGAAAGAAATGACCATCAGTTATTTAATTATACTATTTAATGATAATTTTATTATCTGATTGGTTTGGGGTTTTTCCTCTCTCTTTAGGCCAGATTTGATCCAAATAAATAAATACTGTACAAAATTTGGAAATCATACCTTTTTAAGTTTTTGAAACATAAACGATAAATCATTTGAAATTGAGCTATTGCTGACTGGATGTAGCTTGACCTAATTTCGAATTTGGTAGAATCTAATCGTAGCAGAGACTGCTGGACAATCGTCTGACTGCACTGGTGTGAGGTTTTGACCTTGTAAGCTTTGTCTAGTAGGTATTTAGTTGTTACTAAATGATATACGAATCAAGTTTGGTAGTCAGACTAGTTTAACGGCTGAAAAAATATCTAATTCAGTTCGTGACTTTTCGTGATGTATTCTGTTTGAATTGCTTGTTTTCACGCAACCTGGCTGTTCCAGCCACGAGGCTTTATTGACAGGTGGATATTATTGAGTATTTCCATCAATACAATTCTAGATTCTAGTGTGCAAATTATGGACACAGTCCTTGAGTTAATTGGTTGGTTCATGACACCATAGTTGCACTGCTTTGTTTCTTTTCTTTCATTATAATAACAACAGGTGCTGTCCGTATACGACGTCAAGATGTTTCAGATTCCAATTCTACTGAATCCGAGTCGGCTTCCAACTCCACTGAGTCTGCGGAGTCAGCGGAAACCTTCCTTCGTTTTAGACGTCAGGACGTTTCAGATTCGGACTCCAATTCCACCGAATCCGTGTCCAATTCCACCGAATCCGCAGAATCTGCCGAATCAGCCGAAACCTTCCTTCGTTTTAGACGTCAAGACGTTTCAGATTCGGACTCCAATTCCACGGAATCCGTGTCCAATTCCACCGAATCCGCAGAGTCTGCCGAATCAGCTGAAACCTTTCTTCGTTTTAGACGTCAGGACGTTTCGGGTTCTGATTCTAATTCTACTGAGTCCGCTTCCAACTCCACTGAATCTGCAGAATCCGCCGAGACTTTCCTTCGTATACGACGCCAAGACTCTGAGTCCGATTCCAATTCTACCGAATCCGTTTCCAATTCCACTGAATCGGCAGAATCAACAGAACTGACATTCCTTCGTTTATGAGATAAGGGTACTGTGTGAGGAGCAAAGGTGAAGTATATGCAACCACTGATAAGTACTTGTTTGAATAATTCTGTTGGGCAAAACATATTAATATATTTAATTTTATTTTTTCGACCCTAAATGTGTATAAGCATTTTATAAAGTATTGGTATATTATCTAACCAAACATATTTCAGCCAAGTGTTACGGTATTCTATCGACTGGATCACTGAACTTCCATAAACAATGGAAGAATGATTGATCATCGTCAAATTATCTATTTTTGTGGAATAAATTTTGGCTAATTATGCGTTGAAACAGATGAATTATAGTATAGATGTAAATTGGTAAAGAGGGCTTGAATGAGCGAGAGGAGACCATCTTATTT
>JZLH01S0152974.1:0-13567 GCA_001188425.1 Eucidaris tribuloides
AATTCAGTCAGACACCAAAACCATGCAAAAAACGACGCGTATTCGGTCGGGGAAATGGTGCGCCGCGAAAAAAACGCGCGCGTACCCGCTCGCGCCACCAAAATGCTCAAATGAACCTAAACAGTTATGAGTATGTAATAAGAAGTCTATTTGGAGCATTTTTATTTTTATGACGCGCCCGTATACGCATGTGGAGACGCACCGCGCCCGCACATGCGTTTGGACAAAATGATGACCCATGACCTGAACTTACCTTGCCAAGTTTGCGGATTTGCTTTTATTCGCGCCGGCCGGCTCGCAGATATTGCAAATATAGGTTAACTCTTCATACTTTTACAAATGACGTCATAGATACGTCAACAGCAATCAGACATTGACAAGACACCATGCCGAGGTATTGCACACCGTGACATAACTATGTTAAGTGTAACAAGATGATGGATGATGCTGCTTAATGAGATTATCGTCTGAACAAGAAAAGTGACCACGAAAAGAAAACACAAAAAAGAGAAGTAAAAAAAATTTCGTACAACATCCTATGGCTGATCCGCGTTACGCGGATCACAGATAAAGAAACAAAGCAACACATAGGAAGAAAACTAGATCTTTAATTCGTCGACTAAGTACGAATTGGTGAAAATACCGCCGTAAAAAACGCCTCCGTTCATTAATCTACAAAAAAATGTGGCAAACAATCTATATCAAGATGATTGCTTGCAGAAATATGTCCCTCATCACCTTACATTCTCCATCAAACATCAATCCAAAATTCGACGTGCACGTACGCGTTCGTCGCGACGCGTGAACGGTTCTGATTAGGACCAGTGATGACCTTTGACCTGCAGTTACTGTTTACCAACTTTGATTATCGTAATCGATTCCAGTCACGAGATATGCGCGAAATACGATTTTCTTTGTGACGTCGCAGATGACGTCACAAGTATTCTGCATGTAAAGTAATGTCTGAACTATTATCTACGGATCATAGGCTATCAGAATAAGCAATACAAGGTAGGGGGTCATCGTTAATTCCAGAGAATTAGGACTAACGTAAGAATTAAAATTTAACGCGCGCGTACGCGTTCGTCGTGACGCCCGCACAGATATGATTAGCATCAGTAATGACCTTTGACCTGAAGTTACTATGTACCAAGTTTGGTTATGTAACTCTACTCCAGTCATGAAATATGCCCGAAATACGATTTTTCTATGTGACGTCATAGATGATGTCACAACACTTTTGGCATAGAAAGCGATGCCTGAAATGTTTATCTACGCATCATTTGCCTATCAGAATAACCAATAAAAAGTAGGGGTCACCGTTAATTCCAGAGAGTTATGAGTGATTTTAAAAATGTCAGTATTCACTACGCGCGCAATGCGCGCGCATTTAAGTTTTTGGGGCTTGTAGGCAATATTTTGGGATTTGCTGGTCGGCAAAGGGTTCTAATTGATGTAGAATTCAATCAGACATCCAAAACCATCGAAAAAATGACGGTATTTGGTCGGGAAAGGGGTGCACGTGAAAAAACGCGCGCGTACGCGCGCGCACTAAAATGCTCCAATTGACCTGAAACATATAGTACCGTTAATAAGAAGTTATTTGGAGGATTTTTATTTTTTGACGCGCCCGAAACCCGCATGTGAAGACGCGCGCGCGCACGTGGTTTGGACCAAAAGATGACCCATGACCTGAACTTGACCCTTGCCAAGTTTGGTTGTTTTATTCGACCGCCGGCTCGAGATATTGCAAATATAGGTCAACTCTAGCTTTTTCACAAATGACGTCATAGATGACGTCACAGATGGTCTATGACATTGACAAGACTACCATGCTGAGGTATTGACATGGGACATAACTTTGCCAAATTACAAGACTAATGCTGTTTTCATTCTTGAGATATCGTCTGAACAAAAAGTGACCAGAAAGAAACATGAATAAACAAAGTAAGAAAAAAATTTCGTACAAACTCTAGGGTGATCCGCGTTTACGCGGATCACCAAAAATTTCGTACAACATCTATGGTGATCCGCGGTTACGCGGATCACCAAAAATTTCGTACAACATCTATAATGGAGTTACACGCATACGTGTGTTCAATGTAAAGCCGGGATAGACCGTTAAAACACCTGCCATCACTTCCTGTCTGGGAATTCTTGCTAGACAATGGGTGACGGCCCCTCCGTAATCCTTTCCATAGCATTATAAGCAATATAAGCATAATTTGAGTGTATATTAAGTTCAAAAAGTACATTAGAGGAGGGAGGGGGGGGGAAGAAGGATCTAAGTGAAACACTAGAGTTGAATTCGTCATTGAGACGAATTAGGCATTAGGCGATCCGCTTGTGGCACTCATGGCGTTGAGACAAAACAGGACTGGAACGGGGGGGTTAGTTGATCAGTATTTTGAATTCTAACTTTGAAATTGACGTGAACATGTTTACCTAGCTTGCGTGAAATGAAACACGTATGTACTCGTGTTGCAGCAATCAGTCTGCCGCATGTGCCCATACTGTCTAAAAAACAAAAAAAAGTAAGGAAATGACTCCATACTGTTTGGTGTGGTTGCTGCATTATTCCTGACATCATTTGTACGTGGCTTGTGAGATTTTGGTTTGTCTGTTTTGATGAGAGATGTTCAAGGTTAGGGGACGTTGAGCAGCAGGGTAAGCTGATACCGATTATTTCATAAAAAAATTCCCGAAATATCTTCAAAACAATTGCCAATGCCAAGAATGTGAGTCCAATTATGATAAGTGTGTAGGCATCACTCGGCCAAGTCAAGAACTTTGACCGTTTGTTTTGAAATATCGTGGCCCGACAAAACCGTGCATTCTAGCTGAAACTGTTAAACAAATTCAAAATCAATACTAGATTTTAATTCGTCACTTAAGACGAATTGGTGATGCCGCGTGAAAACACGCTCCGAGCCTTAAATTTAAAGAAAATATGACAATCGTATATGAATGTATCATTGCATGATGAAATAAATTTATGTCGCCTCATCATGAAATTTGCCTGTTAAACATCAAGTTGAAAATTCGACGGTGCGCGTAACGCGTTCGTTGCGACGGCGCGGACGGTTGTGATTAGCGCCCAGTGATGACTTTGGACCTGCAGTTACTGGTGTACGAAGTTTTGTTATCTAAATCCACCGCATTCATGATATATGCGCGAAATACGATTTTTATTTGTGAGCGTCACAGATGTCGTCCTAGCAAGTATTCTACATAGCATAAGTAGTAACTGAAACTTTATCTACGATCAAATAGGGCACAGAATGACACGTACCAAGGTAGGGGTCATGGTTTTTATTCTAGAGAAAAATGACTGATTTAAGACTTAATACTTAAACGTACGCGTACGCGTTCGTCGTTGACCCCCATGCATATAATAAGCACGCATGATGACCTTTGACGCTGAAGTTATCTGTGTCACAAAGTGGATGATCGTTACTCGACTCCAAGTCATGAGATATGTCCGAAAATACGATTTTCTTTGTGCCGTCATAAATGAGTCAGCAACAATTTGTCAATGGAAAGGGATATACCTGAAATGTTATTACGGCATCATACTGTATCAGAATATGCAAATAAAAAGTAGGGGTCACCCGTTAATCTGGAGAGTTTATGAGTGATTTAAAAATGCCATTAATTCACTTACCGCGCTAATGCGCGCATTTACGTTTTTCGGACTTATTAGTGATATTTTGGTCCTCAGTGGTTCGGAAAACATAAGGTTCTCGAATTGATGGAGAATGGAGTCCAATAATCTAATATTCATCGAAAAAACGACGATATTCGGTCAGGAAAGGGGGCTTGCACGCGGAAAAAACAGCCGCGCGTACGCCGCGCACCAAATAGCTTCAAATGACTGAAACAGTACTGGCTACTGGTTAATAAGACATTTGGAGGGCATTTAAAATTTTCTAAATTTTTGACGGCGCCGTGCTAGCCATCATGACCCGCGCACTGTGATAGTTCCAAAGTTGACCCTTGACTATACTTAAGTTCCTGCCAAATTTCGTTTGTTTTATTCGACTGCCGGCTTGAGATATTGCAAATGTAGGACTAGGACTAGCTTTGCTAATCGAGTCATTGATGACGTCACAGACATTGTCAATGAGACATTCTGTAGTATTGAAACATGGGACATAACTATGCATTTACAAGATAACATGGGACGATGTTGTTCTTATGAGATATCTGATGCACAAGAATGAAAACAAAAGAAAACACGAATAAAATAAATAAAGAAAAAAAATCTGACGAAATCTAATGGTGATCCGCGGTTGACCGGATCACCAAATAACTTCACCCATTTTTGTAGATTACATCATGGGCGACATGCGTAGCCAATTTTTTGTCACGCTGTTGATGGCCAAGATCTCCCCCTCCCTCTCTGGCCATATCATCTCTCAAATAGCCCCACATAGTTAGATTGAAGTATAGACCGTCACCAGTATCTGTAATAAATGTATAACTTACTTGTTGGAAGGCCGTATTGACCTGCTCTGTTCCAGCAGTTTTTTATCCTGGCCATGTACCTTGTTGTAATCCTGCTGTCTGTGGGACCGGGTGGGGGCCTGTGGACCCAACAGCAGCCATCACATTCTCCATGTATGCTGCATGGTGCTTCTGTAAGGCCACCGACAGCTCCTCTCTGACGAGCATCCTGAACTTTGTCTAAAATTTCCTTCTTCATTCTGCAAAGGGAAATTCAAACCAAAAAATATGAAACTTGTCATTCAACTTAGTTTTTTCTTCGTTTTACAACATAATTCAATTTACAAAATCTCATTATTTTATTTCATTATGCATTCATTCTGATAAAAAAAAAAAATCATTGATTATGATGACAATCGTAATGCACTTAATAATTTTAAGCCTTTGCATCCCATAGTGACATTTTGTCAAAATGGTACAATTACCTTGTCTGGAAAATAAGTTTAGTCTGAGTATTATATTACTCTTAGTTTGTAAACATTGTTTCATACATAATTGGTACACTACACTTCAATTCTCCCTATCACATATAGAAGTCCACGAAAGAACGTTGGAAATGCTCTCAGATTATGGCGATTCTCTGGCGAGATTTGCGCACATGGTTCATTATAAATATCTCATTTGTGCATGTTAAAAGGTGCAGTGTTTAAAAACCTCAGGGGTTTTCCCTGATTTTGCAATCACATTGTTTCACCTTATTTTTTACACTTGGGATAAAGTCAGGATATTTCTCATTGACAGGGCAGAGCTAGTTCAACCACACAAATAGAATGAAAAAGGCAATACACTGAGAAACAGATTGGCTGTATTAAATCAATGCTGCCGCTTTCGTTCTGAGTCAGACAGGAAGTTAGAAAGACTGCAAAAGTCCAGGATGTGGATATATTGTATCTGCTTTCATCAAATATTGGGTATATGCGATATGAAGAATTACTGCATATAAACCAAAACGAAGAAAAGACCACACTATTTGCTAGAATTACTGTAGTTGTCATCATGTTTACTGACCACTCATATTCTGTATGCAACAGCTTAAAGATTGTGTTAGGGATTTGCAAGTCCATTACTTCCCTTCATTATCATACCGAATGGTAATTTAGTACTTGCAAATGGTGTGTTGAAAGTTTGAGATCCATACGTCATGAATTTGTTTTATGAGACAAACTAATAACAACGTTACCAGAATGTTGTTCTTTCCGTGAGTTAAAATTTTGCTCAAATTGCGTATCGTGGTTATGTGTACCGTCGCAAGATCAGCGGAGCACACTGATTGGTTAAACGGCTAAACTCCGTGCAACCTTTGGCTAACGGCTGATCGGACAATTTTGGAACAGCTCGTGCACGTCGACGTCACTGTAAATTTTGAAGTTTAATTGTCCAGATTGTCACCAAAACTACGTATTCTACCCAAAGGTTCTATGACAGGTGTTTATTTATAATAATCTTCACATTGTGAATGATTTGAGCTGATTTCATTCATTTCACCGTTTTCTGACGTGCAAATCCCTTACTCCAGGGTGCTACATAACTTTTTTTGGCCACTTGCCCGATCGGGCAAGTGAATTTTCAAACAGCTCAAAAATGCTTGCCCGAATGAAACTTTTGCTTGCCCGAAAAAATAACAGAAATTTATTGATTTGTGTGATTAATATGTATAGATATGCATAAAAGTATACATACATGTATAACCATTCACAAATCTTCACATCAATGATTTTTGTCATATTTATGAAAATCAATGATCAATTTTTTAATTGTGTTCATTCATCATATATTACAGATATAAGCGATTATAACAATGTGTTCCAGCAAGCGGTAGTGGCAATTTCATGTTGTGGGATTGGACGGGGGGGGAGACAGGCACAGCATTATACAATTTTGTGAAGCATGTAGTGATTTATGAGGTATTATAAAAGAGTTTGTTGATGAGATTGTGTTATTCAACACGTACATTAAACTAAAACGTGTTATGGATTTCATACTAAATTTGTTTAGTGTTAATGAAGTGTCTAGAAAAATCACCGTAAGCACGAATTTTTGTAAGTAGTACATGTAGAATAGACAATATTTCGTAATATATTTTCCAGATAAAATGTTCAGTGTTTATACAGAAAAGTTATTTTCACATTCTATGAGATATTATCAAATGCCAACAATTTTGGGGAAAATTAGCTTCAAATATCAAGGGGGAAACCCCTACCTTGAGGGCGGGTGGGTATGTAACCCAACCGGATCACCGCCTATAAACAGATTAATTATTGTAGCATTAAAACTCATGGTAGTCTTAATATATTATCTCTTAGGATGCTATGATTCCAACCAGGTACTAAAAAATGTTGAAAATGTGATTCGATGTAATAAGTTCAGGGTCTTTCTCATTTCTTTACCCACGCTTAGAAATATTCACTTATTTATTCAATCTTTGAATGATTAGTATCGATTTATTAGTAGGTATACTTTGGAAATATTTAGTACAAGTATTTATATACATCTACCCCAGTAGGGAAGACTGGACCCACGTGCCTCTTTCACCCCAAGTTCAGGGGATGATTCCTGTGACTGAATGGGTCATGGTAGCTTAGTTTCAGCTTGCTAAAATTTGCCACTTTTTGACCAAGTATCTCTTATATCACTTATTATCACAATTAATTTCTAATCTCCTTGAATTTTCAGGTCAGATTTTCTTTTCAAGTGCAGAAAAATTACAGCCATATCGAGTAGACTTGAAATCAACATCACTTAAACATGTGGATACTGAGGCATCTGTTAGATCGGCTAAATGTCCGAGTTTTGAGAGGTGGCTGTGATATATTTTCTCGTGATTGAACCGTTTTGCTTACTTTGCTGTATCTCTCATTTTTTCACTGGAATATTTCTGTAATTCTTAATCCTTAGCCACAATTTTCCCGTGTTATATTTTCTTGGAAATGTTTAAGGCCAGGAATGTCCTGATCTTGCACTGCCTTACTATACTGGATATGCCGACTTCTTGCGCATGCAGCCGTTCATTTTGCGTCATGCAGACGCTTTGAGCAAATATATGCGATGTTTTGGCCAGCGTTGTCTCTGTAAAACAGTATTATTCATTTTGTGTTTCATACAGTTTTAGTATTTATATTAAGGTTTGCTTTGCAAATTGTACTTGCCCGTATCGGGCAAGCATTTTAGTTGATCACTCCAAAATGCATTGCGCGAGTGTGTTGATGTTTACTGTGCCCGGATGCTCGGGCAAGAGGTTTATGTCGACCCTGATTACTCTGTCTGTTAAGTGCGTATTGGCCCAGTGTAGGAAATAACCCAGGGCGACGGGCAATTTAGCCCTTGGCAAAACCCAAAATCCACTTCTTTGGGGCGACCATTTCCTTCAGAATCACCCTCAGATTTGCAACAAAATATTTCACATTTCTTTTTTATTATGGCATTGAAACAAAAATAAATTAAATGGTTGCTTTTATGGATAAAGCTCCAGCTAAAACATCGCCAATCTTTCATTACATTCTTCAAATTCTGATGTGCCACGAAAAAGTAGTCCCAGTGGTAGAAAAATAGCCCCCCAAAATTCAAAAATAGCCCCAAGGCTCTTATAAAAATTGCCCTTAAAAAATAAAAATTAATTCCTACCCTGGTATGGCCAATGGCTGAATGGCTTAGACAACATCGCAATCTTTCAGAACCACTGCCACTAAACTCCACAGACCTTGTATGTGATATTCTCAGCATGATACAGAAAGGGTTCATAAGAACCTTTCAATTACATGAACGGGAATGTCATCTATGTCAACTGGTAATACCACCGACAGTGTGATTTTTCATATCCATTGTTGAAAACAATAAGGCCTCTTCAAGCTTATATCTGAATGAGAGAATGACAACAAATTGCCTCATCTAGTGTTTTCATCACAGGCAGTGGGCACACAAGACACCATTCATCATGCCACAAGTCACATACTCGATGTAACAATTGGGAAGACCTCATTGTTTCAAACAACAAATAACATGTTAAATCAAGTAGTGGATACGTATCACTGGTAGACTAGAACCACATTCACATTAACACAACCACAGTCTCCAATTAAAGTGGCTGTAAACTTGAAACAATGACAATTTGAATGATTTATCTCTGTAAAAAAAGGGAAATGAAATCTTACTGTTCTGTTGTCGTATGAAGCTGTTCTGATAATTCTCCCTGTACGTCTTGGACCAATGACGTCTTGAGAGATTCTGCGTTGGCCTTGTGTGTCTCGACTAGCCCCCTCAACTCGTTGAGAATGGGGTCATGACCTTCCCGTTGCTTCTGCTTGATCTTTGCCAGGGTAGCCTCCAACTGACTTACATCTATCAAGAGAAGAGGATATTTGGATTGTGATGTAACAACGGTAATGAAGTCTCTTGTTTGTAGCAGTATTGCTACCTGTCCAAGTTAGTCCTCAGTACTTTGAAGATCATTTGCTGTCTTATCAATAGTTCTGCTAATTTTTTTACGCCATGTTCTAAATACCTCAATGTGGTGTAATTTCAATGTATTTTGAACTCAATTTTCTTGAAAAAAATATTGTTGATATCTCAAAAACTTTGTACTACAGTTTGACCTCGATTAACCGGCCACATTGGGACCAGCAGCCATTCCTAAAAGTGATATGGCCGGATAAGAGAGATAATGTACAAACACAGTATAGGGGGAGAAGTTACAGTAAAAACAACCCACACACCATGGCAAATTGCAGCAAACCACACACAAGTGACACTTTATTTACTGCTCCCTGGTACCCAGCCAGTTTCTGTGTACACTTCTGATAAAGGTGTATCAATTACAGGCAACGACTGGTAAGTCCATTGTCCGGATAATAGAGAGCTCAGGCTAACATTAACCACAGTTTAAAAAAATGTGAGCTACATAATCCTCCATGCTCCAAGTGTCTTTGATAAGGTCTAAAAATGAAGCCCTGAAAAAATTGTATTTCAAAATGATTATTTAGTGCCTTAAAAAAATGTTAATCGGAAGTTGACCAGATTCACCTGCCCATTTCCTCCCACAGACTTACTGTGTGTGGATCTAGGTTATTTTGTACTCGGCCCGAGTACTACTTGTTTATCCATTCATATCTTGCCAGTGGCAGCATAAATTTCCAAACTTTTGTATTCTAAGGTGTCCATTCAAACACTACTATGTAGCTCAGATAGCAAAGTTTTTTGAATTTTTGAACGTGAAGCTCCACAATGTTAGCCTGTGTTTTTAAGTGATGGCCATATAACTGAGGCTGGACTGTATGTAAATTGTATGCATTATGAAATGATATGTGTCCCTCTATAACTGAGGGGAACTTGTCATTAATTTTGAGAAATTAGACAATTTACATTGTGAAAACCTGCTTTTTAAAATTATGTACAAAATGTATGTTCATACCATGTTTAAACCAAAGGTATTTCCACTTACAAATATCTTTGTGATTTTGTTTGAAGACAGATAGTTTTGTGAGAGTTCATTTCCAATATTTTAAGTGTGTTTTCATTCACTTTGTGAAATCTGCAAAATTAAATTACCATGAAAATATACATCATATACAGTATCTCACGCCAAATTGTAATACCCCCAAATGTTTGATATCATTTTTCAACTTTTTTGTGGCTTTAAAGTTTGTGACTTTATAGCAGGGTTGCCAGCATCTCATGGGAATAGAATTCTTTGATTTTTCTCTGATGGAAGTCAAGAATTCCAGGAACATTATTTTGACAATTTCCCTCTAAAACATCTTCAATATCTGGTAAGGACATGAGTTTTCTATAATTTGAGGGACTTTCCTTCAAATTCCCTGACTTTTCCCTGACTACCAAAAAGGGAAAGTCAATTTTCAGGTTCTCCCTGACTTCCAGTTTGACTGGGAACTCTGGTGAAGAATTCCATTGTCACCATCTTGCAATACTTACAATCTTTAGTTCCTGACTCAAAACTGGCATTGATTTGCTCAAACATTGATGTGCAGGCACGTTCAAAGGCAGGAACGACGGTACTGTGGAAAGCGTCTCGGTAGGTCGTTTGTATCGTGCCGGACAAAGTGTGGGATGCTGCCTGTCCAATAGTGTCGGCAATACCCTGAAAACAGAAGAATCACATCAAAACGTTGCCTTCATGTCTGTATCATTTTATTATAAACCTGTCCGGTTTTGAGAATGAGACGTGTGCCATAGCTAGGGGCTTCTCGACACAACAAAAGATGATGCAATAACCCAGGTTCACAGCTGTTCCTGAACTAAAGAAATGATACGAAGATACTCGTCTTTTGTTATACTTTTGGGTACAGACATGTATACATAAACTCACACTTTGTCTTGCAGACATTTCTGTGACTGGTTGAATTTGTGGTCACAGAAGTTAACCTACATCAATTTACAATTCAACGATGCTGAGAGCATAGTTCATCATTTCTTTCATGAACAGGGATGCTTTTGTAATATTTGTGACAAATGAACCACTAGAAATACACAGTGTATACAGCAATAAATGAATAAACTGCACAGACATGTCTAATAGTGGTCATTCTATTAACCTGTTGGAGATGATTTGCTTTCACTATAACACGCATTTTCCATAGACTCTAACACGAGTTAACTTGTGCTTGTCTCCAACGGGTTAATGCAGTCGCAACGATTCAAAAACTCTTCATCTCACCTTAGATTTGACAAGTTTACTGATGTTTTCCTTCATCAGTTGGTCTGTGGCAGTCAGCTTTTGGGCTATTGTTGTGTTCAGTTGATCTGTGACTGGTCCTATTAGCTTCTGCACTTCTGTACATTTAAAAAGAGGAAGAAACAATACTATTTAATATTCCATTATTAATGAAATATAAAATAAAGAAGAGGATCTTTTACTATATTCTAAAATTATTCTTGAAATTTAAAAAACTTTATGAAGTTTGTACTCGTGTTTGAGTTTTGAAATGGCATTTAATTCTCCCTATCAACAACAGGGCATTTGGCAATAGTAGAAGGCGCTTTTGCCAAACCAGTATGTCAGTGTGTGCATGCCCAGATTGCATAGTGGTTCAACCGGTAAGACCAACTTATTGTAGCTTTCATAGACATTAAACAGAGATGTCAGCAAAATTCATGAGTTTACTAAATATGGCCAGTGTGACAAATTTGCATTATGATTTCATATGACCTTTACAGGTAGCATCAGAATTTGATGGGTGTGCACACCACAAATCTTAAACATGTCATTTTTACAGGAATTTTCAATTATCAACCCACTATAATGTACAGAAACCGGAAGTTGATTTGTCTAAAGTTCTCTTTGCACAAGCTCGCCCTCTACTGCTGAACTTCATATGTTGATAGCAAGAAATGTAAGTATGTGTGTACAAAGTAATATATGATAGGGAGATGATGCAGAAAGTACGGTTTAGATTTAATTAAATGATAAATGGAAATGGTTAGGTCAGGGGAGTCAGGGATGACTCTCACCTGACAACTCCCTCTGAGGACAACTTCCCTAGAGAACATCTCCACTGGAGGACATCTCCCCTGGAGGACAGTGCCTCTGTAGGACAGCTCCCTTGTAGGACGGCTCCCCGCAGAATGGCTCCCCCAGAGGAAAACTGCCTGGGAAGACAACTCTCCCCAAGGACATCTCAGATTTTCAAAACTAGAAACATTCAGGCAGAGTTGTCCTCAGCCTCAGGGGATTGACCTTAGAGGAGTTATCCTCTGGGGGAGTTGTCCTCCATGGGACTTGTGCTCCACGGGAGTGGACTTTAGGAATAGTGATCCCCTGGTGGTGTTGTCCACCATGAGAGTTGTCAGGTGGAAATCGTGGGGAGTTGTCCTCGGGTGAGTTATACTCCAGGGGAGTTGCGGCGGGAGGGGATGGGGGAATTTGATCCTCACAGGGAGTCGTGGGGGAGTTGTCCTCATGGGACTTGTGCTCACGGAGTTGGCCTTAGTAAAAGTGAATCCCCTGGTGGTGCTTGTCTACCAGGGGATGTTGTCAGGTGCGGAGTCGTGGGTGAGTTATGCTCTGGGGGAGACGTTGTCCTCAGGGGAAGTTGTATCCTTCGGGTTGAGTTATCCTCAGGAGAGTTGTGGGGAGTTTATCATCCAGGGGAATGTGGCTGGAGTTGTGCCTCAGTGGTGATGTGTGGGGGAGTTGTCACTCCATGGGCAGTTGTGGGGGAGTTATCTCCAGGGGAGTCGTGGGGCGGAGTTCGTCCTACATGGGAGTGTGTGCTCCATGGGAGTGGACCTCAGTATAGTGATCCTGGTGTGTGTTTGTCACAGCGGATGTTGGTCAGGTGGGAGAGTGGGGAGTTTGTCTTGGGTGAGTTATCTCAGGGGGAAATTGCGGCGGAGTTTTATCCTTCAGCGGGAGTGTGGGGGAGTTGCTCTTGGTGGTGAGTTTATCTCCAGGTGAGCTTGCAGAGGGAGTTATTCTCCGAGGTGAGTGTGGCGGGAGTTGTCCTCCATGGGACCTTGTGTGCGCTCCACAGGAGTGGCCTCAGGGATAGTGATCCCCTGGTGCGTGTTGTCACCAGGGGAGTTGTCAGGTGGAGTCGTGGGGAGTTGTCCTCAGGGGAGTTTTCTTGCGGGTGATTATCTCCAGGGGAGTTGTGGGGAGTTATCCTCCGAGGGAAGTGTGGCGGGAGTTGTCCTATGGTGTGAGTTATTCCTTCAGGGGAGTGTGGGGAGATGTCTCGGTGTGAGTTATCCTTCAGGGAGTTTGCGCGGGAGTTATCCTCCAGGGGAGTTGTCCTCCATGGGACTTGTGCTCCACGGGAGTGGACCTCAGGGATAGTGATCCCCTGGTGGTGTTGTCCACCAGGGGAGTTGTCAGGTGGGAGTCGTGGGGAGTTGTCCTCAGGGGAGTTGTCCTCCGGTGAGTTATCCTCCAGGGGAGTTGTCCTTGGGTGAGTTATCCTCCAGGGGAATTGCTGGGGAGTAGTCCTAGAGCTATGAGAATAAAATGTTGACATGACACACCCACCTGGTACCACCTTACTGTCCACCTCATTGCGGACCGTCTTGTCCAGCCGACTGGTGACTTGTTGTCTCAAGGTTTGAGTCACGG
>JZLH01S0152982.1:5338-17953 GCA_001188425.1 Eucidaris tribuloides
GTGGACGAGATCACAAATCAATATGTTTGCCCCTCCCCCCCATATTTTTAGTGGCGTTGGCGACTGCCCCCTTGCACCTCAAGGATCCATGCCGTTTCACTGAATGCGTGTAACACCCGACCATGGGAAAACAACCTTTTTATATGCTTTTTCACCACACCATCGTGTACTCACCGTAGTTGTGGATACAATTCTTTGAAAAAGAGTTGGCATCAGTAACGAGACAAAGAAGCGAAACACAATGACACATGTCCTGTTACTAAAGCCCTGCTCAAGATAATGAATGTAATGTGATAATAAATATAAGAAATGAATGATCATCTCGTTTGAGTCAGATTTTTCCTCTACGATGGTCACTGATTTTGATGTAATTACAATGAACTCCTTCTCCACTTTCTCTTGTCTTGAGCTCTCCTGTTTTAGCCACCTTTACACTTTCCTCCTCATCATTTATCACTAGTCTGTAGTTTTCTTCTTCTCCCTGTATTCATCATGTTCAGATCCCATTATCTGTTCAGGCTCATATCTTCCTCTCAAATACATGATCCTTCATCTCGACCACTCCACTTCTCTTGTTCCATTATCACATTTTTGTATTCTGTTTCTATCGTTACAGTTTATCCCACATTTTTTTTGGTATCATGGTTCTTCATTCCCTCAAATCCTTTTCAGTGTTTCACTTCCAACCTTTAGTATAGTCGTGCCTGTATACGCCTTTACACATGTAGGAAGCTAACAACTTAATTTTTAATTCAATTTACTCACCAAATGTCTTTTCGTCATTTTTAAAGAGAGTGACAGATTTTTTCGAATGTCTGCCATTTCCTCTCTGCTGTATTCCGTTCTGGATGGAATTGTGCGTATCCTGCGTTGTTATACTGAGAATATGATGAATTTATTGAGACTGTGATGGACAGGTTCCAAAAAGTAAGAGCTTGAGTTGACCATTGGAATTGTCATGATGCGGGCTATGACTGTTAATCACGCTGGACCGGGAAGGAAGAAAACAAATATGACATTATCCATAGCATGACTTGAATTAGCATCTTGCCGCTTGCACCGCGTAAGTAAAAAAATCAATTAAACTTTACTTGATGAGTGTTAGTAAATTGATTGTTGATCATTGGCTATCGAATCGGATGTGCCGGGTGTAACTACTGTGGAATTTCGAATACTTGGAGCAAGGCGGGTTAAATGAGAATAATATGTTCAAGAATTTTCCAAGTGAACAAATGTGTGAAAACACCATAATTGTCGCAGCTAATACTATTTGCATCAATTTTTGTTCATTGGTCTTCATTTAATACTCGTTTAACATCAACTGTGTTTGTCTGTCTGGATATGGTGGCTGACCCAGGCTGTGCCAATGATCGATTTTAGAAGGCTGTTTAATTGATTAATAAATAATCACACTTTACACCCTAGTATTTTGAATGCCAATGAAAAAGGCAAGCTATGGTTAAGCGTATAGAATAATATTTTTTATCATATTTGAGTACTATTTTTTATCATTTACTATTTTCTCATCATATTTATTGAAGCAAGTTCTTTTTCAATTGCAAGTTAATTAAAGTGATTATTTTACTTCCTAAGCCAGGTTAACCATTCATATCTAAGACACATTCTGTTGGTTTGACCTTTTTATCTTGGAATGGCTGTAATTTACCCATCTAATGCGTATGGTAAAGTTGAGAATATCAGCTATTTCAGATGATGAGGTGCTACATTTCATAATGAATATTATTTTTGTTATGAATTTTTAATGATGATTAACTAGAATATTCAAATTATCAAATCAGGCACGCTGTTTAGTTATGATGAGGCTTGGTTGGTCATTTGTGAGTGGGTGATGTAAGTGAACTAAAGAAATATATTTTATCGGATGGTGTTTTCACTTTTTATATGTCATTTCAAAGTTACAAGTTTATTCAAGCAAAAGTTTTTTTGTCTAAATTTCCATAAATAGTCTTAAAAATTCACATAATAATTAATTAATTAGGAAGTTTAACACATTATTCATACACATTACCCTTTATATATAATCTGACTATTCCAGGATGTTGCGATTTGATTTTGACATTTTTTATGATTATTGTACTCTGACAAGGCTCTGTTGAATGAAGTTAAAGTTAAGTGTGGGCCTGCAAGGACATGATTTCCAGATGACGGAAACAACAAGAAATCCCGAAAAGGCACTGGAAACCGAGACGTAAGTTTTTCAATGCGCAAAATTCATGGGAACCCTCTTTTCCAAATTTGACGTTTGAAAAGATACACTTTGAATTGTAACAAAATTAGAAAAAGTTTGACAAAAAAAGTGCCAGAAAGTGGTGGCACAAAAATGTGCGATATATGTGTTAAATTCTATGTAATGTCAATGTTTTTATGTTATACAAAGTCTATTGCAAACTCAGAATTTCCATTTTTTAAAGGCAAGTTTCTGTTTTAAAATTGAGGTTATGGATTTGCACAATTCAAAAAAACATCTACATGTATATGAATCAATCAGCTGAAAGCATATCTAATGTGAGTTTAATATAAATAACACCTCTATAGAGATTGGGTAAATATTGATTTTGGTTAAAATACTGGCAACGGTTAAACTTCCATCCGTTTGTCCATGTGCTTCAGACGAGCAAATATTTAAAAAATACTGGCGTCAGCGTCAGTGGCGCGTGCCGTTCAAACTGTCGATCAGCCGTATAGCACAACGCTCGCGCAGGGATAGCCGTATTGACCAATCAGGGCCTCGCTGTCTGTACGCGTGCATCAAGTAACCGTGATGTCGACATTTGAGCAAAATTTAAAATCACAGAATAAGAACAACATTTATTGGAAACATGTCGTTATTGTTTAATTCTCATAAAACAACAAATTCATGAGTATGGATCTCAGCTTTCACACACCGCTTTTATTTATAAGTACTAAACTACCGTTTGTATTGATATGAAGGAAGTATGGACTTGCAAATCAAATACGCTAGTTTTAAGTAACTCCCGTAGGAACTCGGCAAGAGAGCTTACGCCGCGCTCAACGCCAATGCTTGATATATAACCAATTTACTATAGGAAACATTTTACGATCTAAGTTATCAAGTCATAGATGAGCTGACTTATAGACGACAGAATTTACTTTGGGCCTTTTTTGTTTTAGTTAAAGTGGAGATAATGCAGAAGTGGGGATTCGAACTCACAACCTTTCAATCATGAGCCCAAATGCTCTACCACTACGCCACACGACCGTAACGGAATGGGATTCAAATTTTTTGAAAACAGAAAGTCCTTTTTTTGAAACAGAAAATCAATTCTTTACATCCATTGCTTCAATGTATCGTCAGAAATTCCTCGCATGTAAATAATCAAACAGTTGTTTGGCAGTCCAGACAATTTTTAGGCGAAGTACTCTTGGCTCAGGACTCAAGTTGACTCACCAATAACCAATGGATAGTTGGGTTTGGGGGCCTGCCTCAGCATATCGGAACTTGGATGCTACAAAACTCATATTTCAACAGAATCAAACACAACCTATAGTCTGGGAGCTAGCTACTTCTCATCTTTACCATCGGCCAAAAGTTGACCCCTCAAAATGAATTAAGATATCTATGTGAATGAAAAGATATGGTCAGATGACCATGTGGTTCGTTCCAGGAACGATTATAAGGGGGTTATTTACTAGTTCCAATAGATTAGTGTGAATTTGGAATCTTCGTAACCTGTATACTGCATGAGGCGACGTGGTCATTTTGTCTGGATGGGTGAATCATGATTTATACTCATCCCAAGAAATGAAATTCACGCCACGCAACAGCAAGAGGCACCTCAAGTCAGCCATGCGTATACAGTTCACGAAGAGCCAATATACCACTATCTATGGTGGACTATGTAATGACCACCTTAATATCGGTTAGCGACAAAACACACTGTGTCAGGACATTATCCTTTTCAAACATGATATTATGAGTAATTTTGAGGGTAATCTTTGGCTCGATGGGTAAGTGATAGTCAGCGACTTACCCATAGCGTTTCTGTTTTTCAACTATTTCCCCGGCACAGAAGGCAAGGATCAACTCTTAAATGCAAGTTTGGCAATGACAGGTATCTTTATTCGAGACATTATGGATATCGATATATCATGATAATTCCTTTTGTAAGTTTAGTTAGATGAATGACTTACGTGATACTATAATTTTTAAAACTAAATGGCTAATATCATCTATAGAATATGTGTATTTTTTTTAAACTACTTAATTAGTACTTTCTATCATTATCTTGACCTGGTTTTCACAGGAGAACACTTAACAAATGCAAGAAAATACCATAACATAACAAAACTTGCTCGTTCTTGAGTTACGGACTATTTAGGTTATGAGTAATCACCCAAGTAAAACCCATTTTCGTGGTTTATGTAAAAAAATCCAGAAATTTTGATCCCAATTTATGCAGACATTGTAAGATTATTCGAATTGATTTGACCGCTTTGAAACACTGGATTGCTGAATTTACAAACTCTCAAGTACTATCTTGATATAACAGAAGTCAAGGGCACTGAAATCATTATCAACTCTCTACAGAAACCCCCAAGGAAGCTGCGATTGAGCAGTCACAATGATAATTTGTTACAATTCCTCCCGAAGTTGTCTTTCAATTTACGACTTTGGAGGCGAGATAACCAAGCCATGCCATGCCAAGATGACAGGCCAAGAGCATTGTAAAGACACCTAGGTTACGACTTACATATATTACAGTTTCGAAAGATTTCAATAAAGAAGTCCGAACTAGCAATCAATTGTTTTTGTATTAGCTTCAAGGAGAAAAGAAAATACCTGCTCAGTACAAGGCCACCTCCATGTAAATTGAGAAATGAAACTAGACCTTGACTTTTGTCCTTAAATTTCAGGGAAAGACTAACCGCTCATTGTTCTTTTTTAAAGACGCCAAGCTTGGTCCAAAGAGGTCAAGTATGAGAATATTATGCCAAGAATTTTTTGCAGCAACTTCTTTGTGCTACGGCGAAACCAAATGATTGCGTTTTTTGTTCACAGAGTTATGCGTTTAAAACTTTCTTAATTGTGTTTGCAATTCCATCTGAACTTCCAAAAACTGTGAATGAGGATCCCGGAATATGTTCTAGCTTGGCTACGATCAGAGTTCCAACAAGCTAATCGCCATAATGATATCCCTCTGTGCACATTTACAGCTCATTGGAAGTCTGGACAGATAATCAAGGGGACACGTTCTCACTTGACGCAGACTAGCAACCAAAGTATCTTCAAGAAGGGGTCTATTACTAATAATCTCGATAATGTTAGGTAAAGAATTCAAAGAAATCCATTGAATTGGCTATTGTGACCAGATACGAGTTTTCTTGTTTGGATTTGTTCTCTCTGATCCAATCTAAGTTGGATTAACGGGTTGCACTGAAGAGATTTTTCTCAAAAGCGAAGAGTTTGCCAGAAGAATGAATTGAATCAAACAAATGGATTTTGAAAAGCTTAACTCCGGCTCCGATGGTACATCATTGCACAAAAGATCATGTCACCGACGGATACGGTAATAGTCTCATTGACGAAGAGGGCGCGTTTTCACTTGCAAGTTTTTTGAAACATGCTGCAACACGTCACAAAATAGTTCAAGGGAAAGCGCCCTCTTTGACAGTTAGAAAATACTGCTGTGACACATGTTTACGTCAACATTAAGGGCAACTTCTTAGCTTTAAGATACTGTTTGTTTGTTGAATTTGCTTGTTTGATCTCGAGATATCTTGTAAAAAACAAAACGGTGGAATCACAATTGTGTCATTTTTACGGGAATAGGGCCTGGTGCTATTATTGGCTGTAGTAAAAGTGGCACATTTGTGATTTTACCCTTTCGTGTTAAACTAAACATATCTCAGGATTAAAACAAGCAAACTGAACAGAACAAACGGCATTTGAAAGCTAAGACTATGCCCTTGATGGTGACGTAAGCATGACGTCACATAAATGTTCTTATCATTACCTAAGAGGGCACTTTTGACTTGCACAATTATTTTTGAGACACACTGTATAATCATAAACAATTCACCGATATAGTTACAAGTGAAGGACATGTGAAAATTAGTTCATTGACGTATGACCCCTGACCATTCAAAGATTTGGTCCAAAGTATAAGGTTTGTGTCCTGCCCTTTTGTTTCACCCTTAGTCCTTGTTTCTGTACAATTTCTTGTTTTGTTGTTTTTCCCCAATAGCCGAACAGATAAATGGACGACTAATCCGAAACATAATGCCTTTTACCATGTTTACTGCACCATTCGAATTAAAAGTGACACCTGAGGTGGCACAAGAGTAACACCGTTTTCCCATTTAATCTGGACTTTGACTCTTCTTCCCAAAACACTGCGTTCAAGGTTTCGTTTTGGTAGACTCGTGAGCACCCAACAGTCTCAAATGTATATATTGGCTGAACGCGGGAACATGGGCCTGACTCATCGTGATGGGTAGGATGGGTGGAACGCCTGCCATCAAACAATCTGCAGTCTGATGATACCATATAGAAAGGAAATTCTAAGACTTTGATTATAGGAATAAAGCTTAAACATCAAAAATACTTCCAGGAAATTCGTAACTAACAACAAGACTGTTGATATTCACCCAGCAGCGGGTCGCGCAATGGAACGTTTATGACGCACTATACCCCGAAGTGGGTTACCCAAGAAAAAAATTATCACTAGGGTTCCCCGCTGTTGTTAACTGTAACTCAAATTTCCGTTGTGGTCCCAAAATTGCGGGAAATGCAAGGAAAATAAAACACTGCGTAACCGCGTTCGAACCTGCGATGACTTCTCATGATGTCACCAGCTGTCATTTTTTGTGTAGATTGATTTTGTCTAATCACCCGCAGTAAATGGATTCTTTGCAGATTTCATGTTTTAAGTTGTCATTTGATTCTGACATTAGTAGACACCCCATGACTAATCCGCAAGGATAGTGAAAAATTTCGGGGTATCTGTAGCATACGTAAATCACAGTACGCGGGACTAAGCCACCCCAGGTAGGCTTGATAAGGTCAGGCTGACCCCACTCTTGCTTGCCATTATACACCAACAAATTTGCTTCGGAATGCTGTTATAGTATGTCAATTTAATGTACAATAGAATAATAATAATATGGCTAAACAAATGAAAAGTAAACACACTTACCGATTCGAATCTGACGCCATTTGGGGGAATTTTCGGAGCCGCTTCCTCGCGATCAATGTCATGTGCATGTAACGTAAGGCAGCAGCTGGCGTCACGTACGCTCGAGCTCGCGCGCGCAAGCGCCATGAATTTTAAACCCGCATACGTAATGTGCGTGGGAGTAACACTCCCATGTAAGACTCCTTTGATTGGCTACTGGCATAGGGGTATCGAATGAAAAATTTGTTCTCTGTTACCAGCTGCGGGGTATATATACACTTACCAAAAAAAGATATCAGACAATGCATTATTAATGAGTACAGTTATATATATCATGTCAGTAATTACCAATGAAAATTGTGGACCCGTAAATTTACGTTCTGGGTAGAAGTATTATCTGAGTATTAATTTTAAAAATATCAATAAATAAGATATGAACTCAATTATAATTATATTCCCTTCAGATTGGCCTTCATCAATCAATTAAGCAATTAATATTTTAAATTCTAGTTTAATATATCATTGTAGGATATGGCAAAGTCAAGATACACTTCCCCAGGTCATTCATACGTAGGAATGAAGTATTGGCTTTAGAATTCACTTGTTAATTATTTGTAATTATTGGTCAGGTATATGCAACTGTATGTGTGTGTGTGTGTGTGTGTGTGTGTGTGTGTGTGTGTGTGTGTGTGTGTGTGTGTGTGTGTGTGTGTGTGTGTGTGTGTGTGTGTGTGTGTGTGTGTGTGAATCTGTGTTTGTGTGTGTGCATATATATATATGCTTGTGTATGTGTGTATGTACACAAATTTCTGTATATATACATGGTGTATGCTTATTTTAGTCCTGAATATAAACCCCCGATTTGTTTAAGATGTCCTAGCGCATAAGAGCTCGCAAATAATTAGCGATATACGTATGAGAATAAGTAATTATTATTATTATTATTATTATTATTATTATTATTATTATTATTATTATTATTATTATTATTATTATCATTATTATTATTATTATTATTATTATTATTATTATTATTATCATCATCATCACCATCATTATTACTGTTATATATGATCATTACCATCATTATTGTTCTTATTTATCATTGTCATTATCATAGTTTGGAGGCCTGTTTGCTTCAGTAGAAGTTTAATTTGCAACATTTTTCTGAATATATGTTTCATGTTTTGCGCACCAAAATAATAATAAACAAACTCAATCAAATCAAAATTAATACAAGTTTGGTGCAATTACCATTTTATTATCCACATTCTTAGTAATGAGTTAAAGTTGAATATAACCTTTTTTACTTTTTTATTTCATTAAAAGTTTAAACATTTAAATATGATTATGTGTATACGATGCACGCACGACCTGACCAACATGTATAAATTCAATCATTTCTAATCTTGCATATACGAACTTTGTTTATTCTCAAGATACGGTGATGCTGTTTATACATATCACCCTTAAAATGGAAATTAAATTGTTGTGCCCTATCGTGTATACGAGAAACCATTAGTTTCATTACAATTTACCATTTTCCCTTATAGTGCTGCACGAAAGAATGCCTCCACGGATTAGTTTGAAGGCTAGCCGGAAGGTCTGTAATCAAAGTTGTTTTCGAATTATAAATCATCATCCTTGTGTCAAAGGCAAAAATGGAGGACACAGTCTTACCAACATCCATCAAAACATGATTACTTTAATGGAAAAGTTCACAATCGGCTTTCCGCCCGGGATGATTTTTAAGACGCAAATGGATTCTTCGTAGCTTATTGCTGCAAAGTGCAGGTTATCTTGATTTCATCTTCTTTCTCTTTTCTTAAAACTAATATATAAAACCGATGTGTTCAATTTACAGATGAGAGTGACCTCAAAATGAAGGAGCTTTTGTGATTACCGGGTACTAATCCGAGAAAAGCCAAAGTTATATTAACCCCACTGATAAGTTTTATAGAAAATTTGTGAGTATGAACTATTTCTGTGAAAAACTGATGAAACATAACGGGTCAACGTGCACATGACAAGTAATTTTTGATGACCGAACTTTCCATTAAGGATGTCTGGACATATTTTGTGACATCACTCAGATTTTCTGTCTTATTTATCTTTTTGAGGTCATGTTACCTGGTGATCGTTGCTACGAACACGGTCCAAGAGCTTCGCAAGTCTCAGAACAGGCGGTAGTTAGTTTTTGACATTGTCATCCACGTAGTAAAGTAGAATATATAGTAAAGCACATGTAAATGTATTATATTCTAAATAACTCAAATCAATTGAATTTATTGTTTCTGCAACTTTTTTTTCATAATATATACATATAATAATATAAATATAAATCACATTTTCAAGATTTACAAAAGTAACAATAATATTCAATATTCCCAAACCATTTTCAGGTGATATGATATAAACATTAGTTATTTTACTATAATTCCGGTGAACAGTAATTGGATTATTTACATTGTAAGTTTTGCGGATAATGTGATACTTGTCTTAAAGTGAATGGTTGCCAGGATTGCCACAATAAGTTAGTATTTGAAACTGTGACAGACTCTTATATAAGTTAAATATTTGTTAGTGCAGAACGGGGACGGGGGGGGGGTGGTGGAAGTGCAGCGCTCATGTACCCATGTGTTCCCGGACAAGCCCCCAAATGTTACGGACATGACTAGCAAATGTAACACAAACTTACCACACCACTCTGTTATAGCACATTCACGCTAATCACAACACCATGGAAGTGTGAAAAATCATTTCTTGATGGACTTGAGTTATATTCCTTATTAAAAATATATCATTTTCATCAGTGTCAGAATGCATGTCAGTAAGTGTTAATATAGTAATAACAGAAGAACAGAAGGATGAAAGAAAGAAAGAAAGAATGGATGAATGAGAGAAAGAAAGACAGATGGAAATAAAGAGACATTTTGATTGAATTCTTACTTGAGAATACACTCTATGGCACCTATATCTTTCTATCTTAAAATGGTTAGATAGATTATTCGTTGGTTGGATGGTAAGATGAATGGGGAGATGGGGAAATAGAATGATAAAGGGATGGCTAGATGAATATATTGATAAATAAGATTATAGACACTTGGGTTACACGAATGAAAGTGAGGTCCTTCTCCATTGGTTTGCGCGAAACCCGGGCAATATGTCAATGTTGCACTTCCCGACACCTCCATTGTAACATCTTTTTCAGAATATCGCTGACAGTTCGCCGAACCGAATTTTGATAGAAACTAATAGGTCAGAATGATATCAAATTGCACCGATTTCTTCTTATTTCAAAATGCCACAGGGCTGTTGTATTAGAAATGGCCATGGGCTACCCTAGAAATGCGCGTTGACTTTTGAAGTTGCACATTCCTGTCATTTCATTTACCCACTTTCAAGTATGTTGGAAAATATTAAAGACAATGGCGGGTAAAAGAAAACAGAACGGAAGTGTGTGTAATTTGAGAAAACAATATTGTTGTCTTTTTTTATACTTCATTCTTTAACATTTTATGTGCATGAAATGGCAATTCATAGTTTAAATCTCTCCCAAAAGTTGAACACTTTTGTAAAACAAAAAACTGTAATTGTTTGCCCGGTTTATATTGCGGGAACCTCAACAACAACAACAAGTCAATAATTGTTTTTGCGTTGATATTTTACCTCTTGCGCGTCGCAGGGAACATTTTAAGCTTAAAATCGTTGAAATCTTCGTTTCACAAACTGAAAAATTCTCTTTTAAATAACACCAAATGATGGAATTTAAGATCATCAGTGTTTCCATGATTGATTTTATACGTTTAATTCTTTCTCTTGCCGGTTTCGCCATAAACTTATAATTTAATCCGAAATAAATCAGGTTATAATTATTAGAGGAAAATTATATTTCATCCAGAGGTCAAACGTCATGTAAAAAATAAGTTATATTACATACAGCTTGGAGTCGGGACATAGGTTTATTATATTGAAATTATTACATCTTCGTTTATTAAATTAACGCTCATCCAATGAATTAATGTGAAGATAAGTAATATGCATGGTTCGAGAACAAGAAGGTGCAAATATCGATTACGTTTTTATTTGTTCTGTACTTGGAGAGACCCACACGAAAACACGAAAATTCAGGTGACTTTGCTGATAACAATATTTCTTTTTTTTTTACCATAGAGGATGAGAAATGAGCCAATCTTTTAAATTTTGGTGCTTCTTCTTCTGCTCCTTCGTCGTCGTCGTCGTCGTCGTCTTCTTCGTCTTCTTCTTCTTCTGCTTCTTCTTCTTCTTCTTCTTCTTCTTGTTCTTCTTGTTCTTCGTCTTGTTCTTCTTCGTCTTATTCTTCGTCGTCGTCGTCTTCTTCTTCGTCTTCTTCTTCTTGTTGTTGTTGTTGTTCTTCTTCTTCTTCTTCTTCTTCTTCTTCTTCTTCTTCTTCCTCTTTCTTGCTTTTCTTCTTCTGTTTGAGGGGCGTGCAAGCCACATCAAAAAGCTTACTATATTACAATTGTTGCCCTTTTGATACTGATAACACCTCTACCAAGCGTTTTTACATTATCAGGAGCTGCTTCAAAGCGTTGGTGTTTTTGTATGCGATTCAAAATTGTTAATTTAATCGCTGCGATGTCCTATAATTGCCAGTTCTTTGCAATCAATATCCTGCCTGAGAATGATAGGCATGCAGGTTAGTTGTCATTTGGTAAGACTGTTCTCCAATTTACCGTTAAGTCACGAGGCTGGTTGTTTTCACCTTGTTTTAACGCGTTGCTTGCAGGGAATTACATTGTTATTGTAGTCACTCCGCTTTTTCACGACGAGTAATTAAGTATCGGATTGATACATTTAATGAGCTGCGATGGAGATTTTCACGTCGATGGAAACTTCATTTGACGATGACTTGAGGGGACCAAAGGATATTCTTTCTCGTCAAACGTGTTTGATTTCATTTTATAAACAACTTCGTGTGGCCTTAATAGTGCGAGATTGGCGATTATTCCACAGGTAAAGCGTTTAATAAAACAAGCGTTCATCTCCTTTATTGTTATAATCTCCATGATTGTTTTGCTGACCGTTCTTCCACGCGTATCAGGGCCCTGGGAACGATTTTGTCACCGGTGATGCCAAAATATTTTTTCGCGGCCAAAACAAAAATTTTCACTGCCAAATTTGAAAAACGTAGAGGGCACCGCCCGTGGACGATGTATAATGCTATACATCATGACATACACGACTTTTTGCAGGCCTGAAAAATTTCTGCAGCACCCCCAGCACCCCCGCTTCCCAGGGCCATGCATGACGCGTATCTGGCTATGTTAGCGCCAAAGTAGTAAAAGTTAAACTATAAACTGCGGAGATGCATTGTGATTGTAATCAAATACTGTATAAATCCTCTCACTGGCTTTAGATCGCACTTTGCAAGTCTCCGGGAATAGTCATGGTATGCTTTTTGTTCAAACCAGACTAA